>ML781356.1:595425-623670 GCA_009831015.1 Picea engelmannii | reverse complement strand
ACTGTAGGGGCATTCACCGGACATGTCACCTCTAAAGAGAGGATGAGTTCCAGAGGCTACCTGGCCCTTTACAGGCTCTGCCTAAAGAAATAACGAAGTAAACACTTAGAAGTCTTTGACATACACTTGCTTCATGTGTTAAATTGTGCAAACTTGTTTGTGTGTTAGGTTCTTGCTTCTTGTTGCAATGTACATGTGAGAGGAAATGTTCTTTTAAATGCTTGAATATGTGTTATAAACCAATGTACAGCAATATAAAATGCAGTAATAACACATCAAATCACAGCAATACCAAAATGATAAAGCAGTTCACCCCCTTCAGGCTACATCTGCTGGACCAAACCTTCCAAACTAGGCTTGTCCTCTTGTATTAAAAATGATACAAAGGCTAATACAAGAATATGAGTGTCTTGAAAGACAAATCTGACTGTAAATATAGAATCAGAAGATAGGAATTTGCTGAACATGCTCTTTCCCAAACACTAAATAGTGAAAATGTACCTTATACAGTACTTTCCCCAAATGGCCCTGATGGCCCCTTAATCTTGCATGGAGAATTTCGAGGTGAAGATGACCTCAAATGGTTCTGAAACCTCTGCCATCAGACTCAGAAGGTCGAAAATAGCATACCTAGGCTTTTGAATCACCAAAAATGGATGAACAGAGCCTCCAAACAGCTCAAGCACTTAAATGGCCCTGGTGGCCCTGAAAGCTTCCCTGAAGCTAAACAATGTGAAGAATGCCTCAAAAGGAAAAACGAGCTGTAGAAATAGATTCATAATGCTGATAAACTTCAGGAATGACCTTCGTTCCACATTCACTGGCTGCACAAATCCCAATGCAGCTCCCAAACTGATTTGGCCCTTATGGCTCCTGGAACTTCCACGAAGAAAAATCACCTACAAATGACCTCATATGTCTCTAAAACCTATGCCAATGGATTCATAAGGTCGAAGAGACCCAAAATCGACCAAAATTTCGTCCAGAATGGTTTTCCCTAGCCAAAGATATGCCAATAACAAACTCCTCCTTCTTTTCCCCAAAAAACTCCACTAAATTAGGCATAGTTGGAGTTAGTTTCACTAAAATTAGTAAAGGAATCAAAGTTGGCGGACTCCGCCCCAAAAAACACGCCATTAAAGAGTGTGGTCATGTGACCCATATATGTGACCGGGGGCTGGGGCTTAGCCCCGGCCCTAACCCCGCTCCAATAGTTAAAACATTCAAAATATATATATTTTGTAACGTATGGTTATTAAAACAAAGCGCGTGGCGCGTTGGTGTGTTGGCTTTGTTAAAGCTTTGAATGGAGGGGGAGGTCCGGGGGTCAAACCCCGCAGCCTCCATAACTTTTTATAACATAACCAAATTAATCAAAAAGGAAGGGACACGTGGCGCCAATGGGTTGGGCCACGTGTCTGCACATCATTGGCTACAAATGACAAGTGTCAAAACCCGATTCACTGACAACCGTCCATTACAAATGCGCCATGTTTTTCTTTGCCACATCATCAAATTCCAAGTCACCGTACAGTCATGCCACCTCATCATCCGTGCGGACTGTACGGACTGCCCAGTCAGCATCCATTTTTTTTACTGTTTGGCGATTCGGACAGATCGCGATATCTCTCTCTCCCGACGTCCGTTGGAGAAGAAATGAATTGCGTTGGGTTCGTAACGACGAGGGATACAAACCCATTTGTTTTGAGGCAATTATGAGAACTTTGATTTTTGAGGTAAAATTTGACCCCTGGTCCAGATTCTGATCAGTCCATCATATGGATGTTAAATATTCCTTCTTGCAAGGGGATTTGCAAGGAGAAACATACATAGAAAAACCTCTTGGATATGTCCATAATGATTCAAACCTTTTTTTTCACCTTAAGAAATCTCTTTATGAACTTAAGAAAACTCTTTGAGATTGGTATGCCAAAATGGACAAAGTTCTTCTTGACACTGATTTTTCTAGATGTCATTCTGACCCTACTGTCTACCAAGAAAGTAGGAAACCATCTCATAATCCTTTTTATTTGTGTTGATGAGATTATCCTCATTGGTGGTGACCCTAAACTTTTAACCTATGTGAAATCTAACCTTAAAATGAATTTTGAAATTATAGACTTAGGCCATTTGCATTATTTTCTTGGCCTTCAACTTTTGGAAACCAAGGAAGGAATTTTTATTTCCCAATCTAATTATGATTATGACCTTCTTCACTACTTTCACATGGATAATTACAAACCATCTCCTTCTCCCTTATAGTCTAGAGTCAAACTTGATACCACCTGTACTTCTCCCAAAGTTGATGCCACTTTGTATCATTAGTTAGTTGGTAGCCTCTTATATTTGTGTAGTGTATATAGAGAGGTAATGGTGGGGATGAAGGGCCCATAGTGATAATAGTGGAGTCCATTCAATGTAATACGAACTAGGTCCACTATATTATTAAATAAGGCCCACTATGGTAGTTAGATATATTAGTGTGAGAATAATAAATTTAAGAGAACCTATTAGAAGGTTTCTCTTCTAGAAGGTTCCTCCTCTAGAATGTTCTTCAATGGTTGGTAGCACTATATAAAATGGTTCAACCAATGTAATGGGAAGTTAATAAGTATTGTATTTGGAGTGGTAGATCATTAGGAGGTTTCCCCCTCGAAGAGGCAAGTAAACATAAGTGGATCCCTTCCATAATAAGATATATTGTATGGTGTTTCCCTACCCTAAGGGTTTTCATAATAATAAGTGTGGGTTTCTTATATATTTTTCTTGGATATATTGTGGTGTTTTCGTATTCAAATATTTGGTACTAAAAAAGTGGTATCAAAACACTTTCTTCAACCACAAAATGGGGCAATTTGTTTTCTCTATTTTGTAGATTTTTCAAAAAGACCTCTATTTTGTAGATTTTTCAAAAAGACAAAAGATGGCCATGCCACTTTGGACAAATCCTATATTTTTCTATGTGGAATTTGCAGAAAGTATTGGTATATCTGCATTCCTCTCATAAACAAAACCAATTTCAAGAAAAAAATTGTTCGAAACAAAGTTTGGGAAGCAAAGTTATCATTGTAACGTCCCCGACCATCCATGTCGGGCCATGCTACGCCAGAGAACTCTTTCACTCTCTCTATGGAACATACTGTAACATACCCATTATCCCATTGAGCTATGCCACATAAAATTTTCAAACTACATGCAATTAAAAATATACACACACAAAAATCTTGCGGAAACATATATATAAATCGTAAACAACCAAATACATCTGTAAATGCACAGATTCACACTGAAATAACAGTAAACATATACATGCAACATACATAGGAAATACCCATAAAAATAAACATAGTTATAAACACACATATGATAACCCATAAAAATAAGCATGTAAATAACAATGCAACATGTAAATTTATCACACAATTGGAACTTATCTTGGTAAGAACGTAACCAACTATGTGCATACCTTCCACGAACCTCCCAGCCTTAGACCACACTGTTCATCAATATCAACAGTGAGTCACCCCCGAGTTGGGACTAAACTCCACTCGGGTAAATGGATTCCTAACCAGGCTAAAGGCTCATAGACAATAGGAAAGACTATGTCACATGTGCTCACTCAAATACGAGTCTACAGTCCCTCATCCCCCACATTCCTGTCCCACCCCAGTAAGTCTCCCCTTCTCTACTCAACATTCCTTTGGCTTCCCCACTTCCTTTCCCAACTTCAGCAACAGGCTGGACAGGAAGTCTCAAAGCACTATAGTTGTAGTTCAACACCTTCAGGAAATCAATTCCCACCAATTCTCTCACCCAAGGAGAAATTTCTCATGGGCCTGACAACCCACCTCTTCAATATCCCACGGGCTTGACAACTCGCTTCTTCGGTCCATCTCCCAAGATAACCAACTACACGAACAAAAAAGTCTATGGATACAGTTTTAGGTGCAGTCATGAAGATACAAAGGATATTTCAATGGGTGTGTGCATGCTCATGGATGATTGGATGGATTACTGAATGATGGAAAATATAGGAAAATGAACTAAGTGCCAACACTATGTATGCATGTCCCCAACTTGACACTTGTCATGTTGGGAGCTACTTTGGCCCCACTTGTCCCCAACTTTATAACTTAGGATAAAATAATTATCCATACTTTATGATTTAAGAAATATTAATATAATATTTCGTTTTGGCTTAAGATCCCTAGCTTAGCCCCTTTCCTTAACTTTTAGGCCCCTCCCTTTCCCTAACCAGTGGAGTTTAGTCCCCCATCTCTTTTATCATGGTCGATCTACACGCAATGATGTATATTATATTAATTATGAGACATATACAAAAATAGACGCACTGGCCTTTAACATCTAGGCTCTCCGGCCCAATCAAACATAAGAATCCTAGCCTATAAAACATAACATACAAACAAAAGGCTACCTGGCCTCAAAATCGTGCACACTTATGTTGTTGCGCGTAGTATCCTGGAATGTGCAAACTTCCTCATTTTACTGTGTAGTACATGCACGCACTATGCCATGAAATGTGCATACAAAAAATGATATTAAACATCTCACCATCTTAAGTTCATTTTCATTTACATTACAATTGGGTTCGGCCTAGAGATATTACAATCCCCTCCCCTTATTTATACACTTTCCTTAGTCCATCATGTACCCATATACAACAAAATTTAAAAAATCCTCAAAACGATGCGGGTAATCTGCCCGCATTGCATCCTCATGCTCCCAAGTAGCGTCCTCAGGACCGTACCAGGTCCATTAGACCTTTACAAGCCCTATGGATTGATTCCAGAGCTGTTTGATTTTTCAGTTCAGAATGCATACCAGATGCACTTGAAAAATGCCTTCTTTCTCTACCTGAATCACACTCCAATCAATAACACGATTAGCATCATGTATATATTTCTTGAGTAATGATACATGTAATACATTATGAAAATACATAGATGCAGGAAATGCAATCATATAAGCTACTGGACCAATCCTCTCTAGGATTTCAAATGACCCACAATAGTGAGCTACCAAATTTGAACAATTTCCCAACTTCATGAAACTTCTGTTGGCCTTCACTTTCAAAAATACATGATCACCCACTTTGAATTCCCTCAACATAGCTTTTCTACCTATCTTGGGCAACCTTTAAATTTTGTTTTATTTTTATCATTTTCTCCTCCATTTCCCTGAGCAAATCTGGTCCAACACTTATTTATCTGCTGGGTTATCCCAACTTACTGGTGTGTTTCACTTTCTTCCATAAAGTGCCTCAAATGGGCTCATCTTTAGAGATGCTTGGTACCCTTTGTTATAAGAAAACTCTACCAAGTGTAGGTAGTATTCCCATTTTGATGGTTTATTTGTCACATACATCCTTAACATATCCTCAATCACTTGATTCACTCTCTCTGTTTGACCATTTGATTATGGATGATAAGTTGTACTAAAATTCAAGTTTGTTCCAAATCCATTAAATAATCCCTTCCAAAATTTTGAGGTAAATTTTGGATATCTGTCAGACACAATTGTCTTAGGTATGCCATGTAATCGATCAATTTCCTTCATATAGACATCAACAATGTTGGATGCCTTGTGAGTGAGCTTAACTGGAATAAAATGGGTAGATTTAGTAAACTTATCCACCACTACCATGATAGAATCATGTTGCGTGTTTGTTCTGGGCAATTTGGTGATGAAATCCATTATTACAACTTCCCACTTCGACTCGGGAATGGGTAATGGCTATAGCAGACCAACTGGGTGTCTATGCTCAACCTTTACCTTTTGAAATTCCAAACATCTGGCAATAAAATCAACAACCTCTTTCTTCATGCCTGGCCAATAATATTGGCTCTTGACAGCTGCAATAGTTTTATGATATCTTGGGTGCCTAACATAAGGCACATTATGCATTTCTCTCAATATAAGATTTTTCAATTCATTAGAATTTGGTACATAAATTCTTCCCTTGTACATGAGAATTTCATCATTATCTAGCTTATATTCCTTAATTTTCTGCTGCAAAATACCTTGCTATAATTTTTCCACTAATTCCTTGTAATGCAAATCTAATTTGGCAGCCTCTAAAATATTGTCTTTAAAATTTGATTGGTACATGCTAATGGATGTAGCATGCATTTCAAGCATTCTTCTGCTAAGTGCATCAACTACTTTGTTCTCTTTCCCCTTGATATGCTTTATATCAAAATCATACTCACTGAAAAATTTTAACCATCTACTTTGCCTAGAATTTAGAGTTGGTTGATCAAATAAATATTTCAGACCATTGTGGTCTGTTCTCATCTCAAACCTTTTTCCCATGAGGTAGTGTCTCCATTTCCTCAAGGAATGCACTATGGCTACCAACTCCAAATCATGATTGGCATAGTGTATTTCATGCTCTTTCAACTTCCTTGATTCATAATATATAACAAACCCATTTTGACTGAGGACTCCACCAAGTCCCTCTTTACATGTATCTGTGCATACAACAAATTCTTCATTTGGGTATGCAATCCTTAGTATTGGAGAACTTGTTAATAAATTTTTCAAGTGTTGGAAACTCCTTTCACAATCCAATGTCCACTGAAACTTCACACCCTTCTTTTGTAAGGAAGTGATTAGGTGTGTAATCTTTGAGAATCCTTCAATAAATCTCTTGTAGTAGCTTGCAAGTCCCATGAATGATCTGACCTCTATCACATTCTTTGGCGTTGACCATTCTCTAATGGCTTCTATCTTCTCAGGAGCCAATGCTATCCCATCCTTTTAAATGATATGCCCCAAATAATGGATTTGCTTCTGATAAAATGAACACTTGCTCAACTTGGCATACAACTGATTCTCCCTTAATACCTGCAACACTATTCTCAAATGATGCTCATGCTCTTCTTCTGACTTAGAGTATATCATAATTTTATCTAAAAATACAAGGACAAACTTGTCTAAATATTTCGGAAAACACCATTCATTAAGCACATGAAAACAACTAGTGCATTTGATAGCCCAAATGGCACCACTGTGAACTCATAATGACCATACCTTGTCCTGAAGGAGGTCTTGCTAATGTCTTCCTCTTTAATCCTTACCTGATGGTATATTGATCTAAGATCTATCTTTGAAAATATCTTGGCATCCTTCAATTGACAAAAGAGATCATCAATCCTTGGTAGAGGATACTTGCTCTTTACAGTCACTTTATTCAACTGTCTGAAATCAATGCACAATCTTAATGTCCCATCTTTCTTCTTCATGAACAAGACTTGGGCACCCCAAGGTGACACCCTTGGGCATATATACCCCTTCTTCATAAGATCTTTAAGTTTCATTTGCAACTCCTTCAATGTCTTGGGATCATCATACTGTATTTTGTCACTGATAAATGATGGAAATCCACTAAAATACCTCTGAATCTTAACTGTCTCATCCTTGAGGAAAGAGACATACTTCAGTAGTTCTAAAAAACTTATTTCATATTCATCAATGGTCATACTCCCAAGCTTGAGTTCAAAGAACTCTTTCATTTTTTTGTCATAGTATCTTTTAGTCAAGCATTTATTCTCAAAATACTTCTTGAATTCCCTCCAAGTAACACTTTTCTCTTTAATGTCTTGCACCTGCACAAGCTGATCCCACCACATGGATGCATTTCCTTTGATTTTATATATGTAAATTCTACCTTCTGCATGAGAATAATAATTATGCAATTGAAAATACTTTCTCATGCCCAACAACCATGTCTCTGCATCTTCATCCTTCTTGTGCTCACCATCAAATGATGGAGGTTTGATTTTGTTCATTTCTCCTCATAACTCATCCACCCCGAACCCCTTATACTTTCTGACAGGGGATGGAATTGAGCTTCTATTTTCTCTCTTATTGGAATGCCTTGTGGAGTGATGGTGATGTCTGCTAACACTTCTGGTTCTTCTTTTCTCATCAGGAGACCTATGAATTACTGATTTTCTTAAGCCACTCTCCTTGTCCAATTTCTTTTCTATTATGTTCAAACTCTGCAATAACTTCATGTTGAAGTCATCCTGCTTCTCCTTGGCTCTCATAAGCCTTTCATTATCAGCTTTATGGCTTTGGACATCCTTCTGCAAATTTTTGGTGGTCTCTACCATATTCATGTTTTCATCCCTTCCTTCTCCATGTCCATTGGAGTTTGTTCCTTCAATGCCCAAATGGACATCCAACCCTCTAATATCATCTTCCTGGATGTAATTCCCTTGTGCCTCTTCCATTCCTCTGGAATCTATGATGATCTTGATCTGATCTAGTTGTTGTTAACTCTGCAAAATGTGCAGCCAACAAAACTTTGTTAGGCTAATTGTTTCAACAATTTCATGAAAATATGAACCCTTCTGGTTCAATAATATATATCAGAATTATTTCTTCTGATTTCCTGGAAAATTTAACTCCTCAATCAATTTTCTGGGTGAATATTTATATTCCACTTTCCAACACCTTTCCAACACTTGCTCTCATGCTCAATTCTGAGTCTTGAGTAGAAAGTTATGATTATTTGAAAATTGCCCATTAATTTTTCTGTTCATTTTTCAACTTGGCGCAACTCTGCGCTGTAATTATGCATTTTTGCACCTACTCCTTTGGATTTTTAGTAGGATCTCAATTGGGTTTCCTTATATACATATTATGGACACTCTGTCCAAGTTACACCTCAATATGGGTTCTAGGATGCTAGTTACAGTCGATTGAAGTTCTAGGCCAAAATACCATATTGTAATTGATATGCTACAAGTACCTTATTTTCCATATTAATCATTTTTAACATGGCCATAAATTTAATTCATCTCTAGGACTGTCTTCTATGGCTCAATATATTTTTATTGACTTCTCCTACACCTCAATCTAATTCCGGAGCAGAAAGTTATGGCTTCTTGAAGTTAGATGGGTCTTAAAATTTACCCTCCATTGTTTGTGCTGTAAATTTCTCATAAAAGGTCCGTTTGACGAATGGTTTACACCATTAGAAATATCTCTTTGACCTCTTTTGTTTGAGCTGTAGAGACATAGTGTGCCATGACACACTCTATTCTTGTGGTTTTTGAGTGCCTATAAATTCTCTTAAGGCCCTAAAAAACGCACTGTAAAATATGACGTTCAAATGATATAAAATGTTGCAGAAAATCAATGGTTTTCTGTTGTTATTCACCCTCCAAACGACTCTGTACGCATACATTTCAACCTATAAAACCATATTTACCATGCACAGTAACAATACAAGGTAAATCGTGCTTTGCGCACTTAAGAACCACTGTGTATCACTTCTCTGTCGCGCCAATAACTTGCATGCACTACTTTTATGTCACATGCCAATATCCATTGCGCGCAGTTTTTGTACCACCGCTGATATTCCACATGCATTTCACTCGACGCACTGTATCATGCCAAATTTTAGTACGCCCCACCGTGTACCATTCACTAAATTTCCGTGCAACAACATATACCCACATTGTGCGTGCACCAATGAAACTCCTCTGCGCTCTGCCAATACTGTGCACACCACACGCACCATTATTATTTTTCTGCGCGGCGCCAAATTTTAGTGCGCACACCCACACACAAACATTTTCTGCACAGTGCCCAAAATTTAGTGTGTGCACCCGCACGCTAAAATTTTTCCACACAGTTCCCAATTCTTACATATCTCAATCTTTTACTGCGAAACATGCATTTTTAGTGTGCCCACCCACGCACATTCCTTTTTATGCGCATCAATTCCTCGTGAATTTCGCTGTAGAAATTGGGCCTTTTTCCTAAATTTTTCCCTAATTCACCATAGACATTCAAAAACCAATAAATTCATTCAATTTCGCCCCAATAACACCAATTCAACCTCTACAACAACAAATCGTTGTGGGTTGACATTCTAGAATGATTTTTTCCCAAAATCAATTCACGAATTGAGAATTTTAATTATAAAACTCGATCTAACTGTCATGGCTTCACTGCAACTTCAAATTCGACCAATTCAAGGTCTGAATTTGCTAGAAAAGATACTAAATCAACAATATCTCACAACATGGCCGAATCTCTCAATTTTCCCTGAATTTAATCAACAAAAATTGGGGCTTTTCCCAATTCCGCGTCGTTTCTTCTTAATTTTACCATGGACGTTCTAAAAAAACTAAAATTTTTCCACTTTGAAATAGATTCTCTGTGAAATTTCACTTCAACTCAACTTGTTCGGCCCATCTAGGCTCAGAGTTGAAAAATGAAGCTCTGATACCATATTGTAACGTCCCCGACCATCCATGTCGGGCCACGCCACACCAGAGAAATCTTTCATTCTCTCTACAGAACATATTGTAACATACCCAGTATCCCACTGAGCTATGCCACATAAATTTTTCGAACTGCATGCAATTAAAAATATATACACACAGAACTCTTGCGAAAAAATATATATAAAACATAAACAACCAAATACATTTGTAAAAGCACGGATTCACACTGAAATAAAAATAAACATATACATGCAACATATATAGGAGATACCCATAAAAATAAACACAGTTATAACCGCACATATGATAACCCATAAAAATAAGCATGTAAATAACAATGCAACATGTAAATTTATCACACAATTGGCACTTATCTTGGTAAGAATGTCACCAACTGCGTGCAGACCTTCCATGAACCTCCCAGCCTTAGACCACATTGTTCATCACTCTCAATAGTGAGTCACCCCCGAGCTGGGACTAAACTCCACCCAGGTAAAGGGATTCCTAACTAGGATAAAGGCTCATAGACAAAAGGAAAGACTCTGTCACAGGTGCTCACTCAACTAATAGTCTACAGTCCCTCATCCCCCACATGCATGTCCCACCCTAGGAAGTGTGCCCCTTCTCTGCTCAACAGTCCTTTGGATGCCCTACTTTCTTTTTGGGCTTCAACAACAGGCCGAATAGGAAGTCTCAGAGAACTGTAGTTGTAGTTCAACACCTTCAAGAAATCAATTCCCAACAATTCTCTCACCCAGGGAGAAATTGCTCACAGGCCTGAAAACCAGCCTCTTCATTATCCCATGGGCATGACAACCCGCTTCTTCAGTCTAGCTCCCAAGATAACCAGCTACATGAACAAAAAAGGCTATGGATACAGGTTCAGGTGCAGTCATGAAGATACAAAGGATAGCTCAATGAGTGTGTGCATGCTCATGGATGATTGAATGGATGACTAAATGATGGAAGGAATGATGGGAAGAATGATGGAAAAGATGGGAAAATTAACTAAGTCCCAACAATATGTATGCATGTCCCCAACTTGACACTTGTCATGTTGGGAGATACTTTGGCCCCACTTGTCCCCAACTTTAGAACTTAGGATAAAATAATTATCCATACTTTATGATTTAAGAAATGTTAATATAATATTTCTTTTTGGCTTAAGCTCCCTATCTTAGCCCTTTTTCTTAAATTTTAGGCCCCTCCCTTTCCCTAACCAGTGGAGTTTAGTCCCCCATCTCTTTTATCGTGGTTGGCCTGTGTGCAACGATGTATATTATATTAATTATGAGACATATACAAAAATAGGTGCACTGGACTTTAACATCTAGGCTCTCTGGCCTAATCAAACATAAGCATCCTAGCTTATAATAATTGGCTCACCGGCCTATAAAACGTAGCACATACACAAAAGGCTACCTGACCTCAAAATCACGTGCAGTTATGTTGTTGTGCACAGTATCCTGGAATGTACAAACTTCCTCATTTTACTGTGCAGCACATGCGCGCACTATGCCATGAAAAGTGCATACAAAAAATGATATTAAACAACTGACCAGCTTAAGTACATTTTCATTTACATTACAATTGGGTTCAGCCTAGGGATATTACAATCATCATTTTAAAATATAATAATTTTCAGGGTTTTTGCGCTGACCACCGCGCAATTTTGTTGATTTATATAGAACTTGGTGATGGATTTTCCTAAAATAATTATATATATGAGTTCCCATTTCAAAAATGTCCATTAAAAAAAAAACATTTGTATCGAAGCTCCAGAAGTGAAGATATTGTTGATTTAACATCAACAATTTTTTAGGGTCTTCGTGATGGCAGCGAGATTTCAGAGCTCATAACATTTTACAGGGTGTTTATATTGCTACTAGATCAGTTCCATTGGATAGAGTATTTTTATAGATTTATTTTGGTGCTTCCAATGGATATGTGAGGTTATTCTGAAAAATTTCACTCTCGAACCCTCATGGGAATGAAGCAGGAAGATAAGATAAAAATATTCAACTTTTTTTATGAATTTAAGGATGGATGTACTGTTCGGACGACACACCCTTGTGTCATGGAAGAATATGATCAAGAATGATCTTCCTAGTATGATTTAGATTCTGATTGTGAGGATTGGTGTATGGATAGTTTTCATTTATGGGATGAAAACCACTTCCATCTTCTATTTGATGACTCTATTCCACCTGATGTCGAGGACATCCTGGAGAGTAAACAAGAGCCTTATAATCATATTATTATTTAGTTTTATTATTCTCCAGTAGTAGTGGATTAGTTTTTGTTTGGTTCTACATATTTGGATCCACCTGAATAATTTCGATATTTGGAGCATCATTTTTGAGATGGTTATTAAGTTTCAATATCTTCAACGTGGAGTTCACATGAGCACTTGGATATGGGACCCATGTTTACAATGGAGGTTGGAATAATTCAACACGGTGGCTCACATTTCTACATGGGACCATGGTTCTCTATCCTACTTCATCACTATGCTCCACACTTATCCATGGTACCTTGGTATATGGTTTTACACCCTCATAACAAGCATTGAAGACAACACTTTCATAAGGGGGATGGAATGTAGTGTATCTAGAGAGGTAATCGGGAGGGGGGGGCGGGGGGGGCAGCGGGGCGAAGGGATCATAGTGATAATAGTGGAGGGAATTGAATGTAAGGTGGACTAGATCCACTATATTATTAAATAAGGCCCACTATGATATTTAGATATATTAGTGTGAACATAATAAATGTAAGAGGATTTATTAGAAGGTTTTTCTTCTAGAATATTTCTCCTCTAGAATGTTCTTAGGTGGTTGGTAGCACTATATAAAGGGGTTCAAAAAATCTAATGGGAAGTCAAGAAGCATTATAATTGGAGCGATGTATCATTAGGAGGTTTCCCCTTTGAAGAGGAAAGTGAAAATGAGTGGATCCATTCCATATTATGATTTATTGTATGGTGTTTATCTACCCTAAGGGTTTTCATAATAATAAGTGTGGGTTTCTTCTATATTTTTCTTGCATCTATTATGGTGTTTCTGTGTTCATATATTTGTTACTTAACATTTTGAAAACAAAGGAAGGAATTTTTATTTCCTAATTTGAGTATGATTATGACCTTCTTCACTGCTTTCACATGGATAATTCTAAACCATCCCCTTTCTCCCTTCTAGTATTGAGACAAACTTGCTATCGCTCATACTAATCCCAAGTTTCATGCCACTTTGTACCATTAGGTAGTTGGTATCCTCTTATATTTGAATCATGCCCATTCTTATGTTTTCTTTTTTATTGGTATTATTTCCTAGTATATGAAAAACCCCATGAAATCCATTGGAAAGTAGCTAAAAAGATACTTCGAAATGTTCAGGGTATAGTTTAGTTTGGGATACATTACAGTACATGGGGAATCCTCTTGATACAGATTATTTTGAGAATGAAATGAAGGTAGAGATAGAACAATGAAATACACATAAATATTTCAAGAAACACAGAGAGATACAATAATACATAAATTCTATTAATGATAAAAATGTATAGAAACTGTAAACATACAGAGTGAATGAACTAGCTAGAATGGTGGCATCTTATCTCTGAGAAGAGATTGGATGGATATGATCATTCACCAGAATATGATGTTTACAATGAGGCTCCAAAGGCCTTTTTAACACAAAGAAAATCCAAAACCCTAATCCCAAAATATTAAAGACCAAAATGTTTGCGGGCCTTGATGGGGGTAGTTGATACATCAACTTCCCGAGGGAGTAACGTTTGCATATGATCTCCGTTTGGGGCGTATGATAGATTTTTGGAAAGGTATAGCTGAGCAGAACACATTTTCAATTGCCCAAAACAAAGCCTTAGGCTATCACTTGGGCCCAAAATTCCCAAAAAACGTCGTTTAGGGCCTCAAAATGGCCCCGTTTGGGACCTGAAAAACTATAGAAAAACTGCCAAGAAGAAAAAAAAAAATTTTAGCTAGTGGAATAGGTGGTTGGCCACCGAAATACATCTAGATAAATCATCCCTCCTTAGAAAGAAATGGTCCCCATTGCATCAAGTTATTAAGGGATATGGGGAATCTTTTGTTGAATTTGAACCTTAGTGAGTCGCTTTCCTTGTTGAAGAGGTTGTCCTACTTATCTTGTTGAAGGTTGTCATGAAACTGTTGCTGGAGGGGTTGGATCCATTTAACCAATATAGCTACATGATATTCATGAGTGTGGAAGGACTCTGTTAGTGATGATGCATCAGGAAGAGCATGAATGGATTTGTTATAACTTCGCTTGACTGGGTTGTGTGGAGGCACCCTTGTAGGTGAAGCCAGAATGCATTTTTACTCTTCTACAATCTTATCGATAGAAAGGTGTTGGGATTAGGTTGTAGTGGTTGAAATTTCATTATATTCACCTTCTGATCTAATTGTGAAGAGGATAAACTTTGCAGTATGAGAGATTACTTTGCGCACTATTTTGACGAGACAATAGTCAAAATTATTTCTGGTATCCTATAGAGTTGACCCGCCAGAGTAACAAGGACACTACATGGTCGATACTCATAAACATAATGATTCTTACACATATATGGATGACCTAAAATAAAATCACAGACTTCGAATGGGGTGAATTCACACATTACCTTATCCTTAAAGGGATTGATGCCATATGATAGGTGACACTGTTGGCTGATGGAGAGATCTAATCCCTGACGAAGCCACCCAATATTGAATGGCTGCAGGTTTGTTGTTCTTGGAAAATCCCAACTTCTTGATCATATCTACTGATATGAGGTTCTTTTGGCTCCTGCTGTCAACAAAAAAATGTAGTGGGGTCCCCTTCACCCAGACCTGTGAATGGAAGAGGCACTCTCCCTCCTCAGGATCCGCTGGTTCTTTTGGTTGAATTTTTGCGGTTGTGACAATAGAAATGGGTTCTACATCAATAATTTGTCTCCTTTTATTATTTTCTGAATCATTTTTCAAGTCAGGGCTCGAATCTGTTTCTTTGAGCTCGAGTACCAATGATTGTTTTGAGCGACATTCATTGTTGTTGTGCCAAGGGATTTTGTGGAAGTCACACCACTTCCTAGTGTTCTTCTTTGTCTTCCCATTACCCTTATTTTCCTATGGCTTGGAATGTTTGTATTGTGGTTGGTTTTTCTATGAGTTAGGGATGTATTTACCATACTTTGGTTGTTATGGATTTGCAGACCCAATCTCCTGCTTGTTTTTTTGTTTAAATTTTTGTTTGATATTGAAAGAATATTGATAAGTAACACCCAGTGATGAGATGTCAAGAAACTCCATTTTATTCTGGATGTACCTATGTAGAGCCCCATGGTATTTTAAAACCTTATGCTGCTAATATTCTTTGATACCTAGCTTGGTGCGCAAGGTATGAAAGTTATTTGTGAACTATGGAATGGTTTCGCCTCACTCTTGATGAAATGTGGTCTATCTCATGTACTGGTCATCATAGTTTCCATTAGGGTAATATTGTTCTTTGACTGCATCCATAAAAAAATCCCAACTGGGTTCAATCCCAAATATTCCATATTCCTTTGTGGAATTTTGTTCCCAGTAAGTTTCCCACGGATATTTGACATGGAGGACAAACTTAAGGAGTGAAAAGGTGATATTTTATCTATCGGAAAAATTGTGGACAGAGAAATAACCTTCTATAAAATTTAACCACTTTTCCAAAGCATATGCATATATCTGACCTTCAAACACAAGAATATAAAAATTAACTTGTACCTTGAAAGGGGAGGATCTTCCAAAGTGGTTTCTTGATGAAGATGTGTCTGATGTTGTCGGCGGTCATCGAAGGATTTGGGAAAATTCTCCATCATTTCATCCCTTTGTCGCGTGAGGGATTCCTCGAGAAACATATTAATAAAATATTCTTCTCCTGCATCTCTCTTTTTTTCCTCCATGGGAGGCCACTTGGGTTGGTTCTCCTCAAGAGAAACTAGCTTGAGACCCAAATCTATATATCTTGACCTCATTGGGGACATGCACTGAGAAACGACAATGAGAAGCCTACTCTGATACCACTAATATGGATTATTTTGAGAAATAAATGAAGGAGGATATATAAAAATGAAATATGCATAAATATTGCAAGAAACACATAGAGATACAATAATACAAAATTTCTATTAATGAGAAAAAATGTATAGAAAATGTAAAAATACAGAGTGAATAAACTCGTTAGAATGGTGTAAGCTTATGTCTGAGAAGAGATGTGATGGCTATGCTCATTCTCTAGAAAATGATTTTGACAATGAGACTCCAAAGTATTTTTTAACATAAATAAAATCCAAAACCCTAACCCCAGAAGATGAAAGGCCAAAAGGTTTGTGGGCCTCGATGGGGGTAGTTGATACATCAACTTCTCAAGGGTGTAAATATTACATACGATCTTCATTTTGGGCACACGATAGATCGTTGGAAAGGAATAGATTATAAGAAAACATTATTACTAGCCCAAGATAGAGTCTTTGGCTATATCTTGGGCCCGAAATTCCCATAAAAATTGTTTATGGCCTCAAAATGGCCCCAAAAGTTTGGGACCTGAAAAACTATAGAAACAATGCCAAGGTGGAAAACTTTTTTTTGAGCCTGGTTGGACATTGAAATCCATTTGGATCACCTTTGTTGGTTGGTTTCAATGATTTATATAGCGATGATGACCTTGATGATCAAAATTTTACTATAGGTTATGTTTCTATCCTTGGTTATGGATGTGTCACTTGGGCTTATAAGAAACAACAAGCTATTGCTCTTTCTTCAAAAAAATAAAAGTATTGAGAAATTTTTAATGTAGTTAAAGAATACTTGGGGATATGACAGATCCTTTTAGAGTTTGTATTCCAACAACAACATCCAACTAACTTCTGTTGCAACAATCAGAGTTCCATCAAGCTTGCCAAAGATCCATCTCAACATCAGTGTAAAAAACACATCAAGATACACATGCACTTGAAAAAAAATATCATTCATGATTGAGTTCTTGAAGTTCTCTTTTCCCTATAGGAAATCAAGTTGCATACATTTTCATAAAGTCTCTTATATAAGTGAATTTTTCCAAAATTCGATCTATCTTAGGAGTTCATGAAGTTGTTATTAAGGGGAAATAGACTCTAATTCTCCCTTCCTTTTCCTATTGTATGACCTTTGTAAATCCTTCAATCCTATCCAAATTTGTTCTTAAATGGGGATGTTAGAATATTTAGGCACTTAGGAGTTATTTAAGATCAACTTGGTCTAATGTGTTGTTAGGTTTAAGTGTGTCATTAGTTTTTTTCTTTAGTATAAATTAGTATGAATTTGTAATCCAACGGTCATGATATGTTCCAGATATAGAGTGATTCAACGAATCAAATTATCCTCGATGTTATTGACTAGATTGATCCATGGATTAACACTAAATTGATCCATGATATCTATTTAAAGAGCATGGAGGGTCATTTTCTAATGATAGATTGTGAGAAAATCTCTTGTAATATTTTTCTTTTGCATTAATAAATTGCCTCAAGTGACCATGTTGGCCCAGGTCATGGATGTTTCCCCATAGGGGTTTTACCATGTAAAAACATTGGTGTGTTGATATTTGATCTAGTTTTCTAAGTGTTTACTTAAGGTGTTCATCCTCTATTGCAATAACTATGTTTTGGAACATTTTTTTAAACAAAAAATTTAAATTCCAGACAAGTTATTGTTGATCCAAAAATCTACTTTGGGATGAATATGATGTTTATCATTTTTGTATCTTCCCAAGATGGCATGAGGGTTTCTCTTAGCATCCCATTAAGCTCTGGTTCTCTTCAAAGAAATTGGTAGGAGTCATATTTACTATGGAACTTTCCCATCAAAGAGTAATGGTGGGTTGCATTCATAGGTTTCATTTGAGCACATAATGACTTATCATACACTAGAAGAGTATCAAACATCCGTTTCAAGTCACTTGGTCTTAGTTAAAATCAGTTAGAGGGTTTATATTTAGTTTGGTTAGTGCCTCAATTATCAATTAGAGGGATAGTAGGGATAAATTAATTTTAAATTCATATTTTCCCCTATCCTACTATCACCTATTAGGACATATACATAACATTTTTCAATGTCATTATGTCTAAAAACATCTATTGGCACCCAAGTGGGCTCAATCCGACCTTGTTCAACTTGTTTCAGAACCCTAATATTTTTCCGTAAGGGAGGCCATTCCAGGATCACTTTTTAGTTTTTAAACCCTCCCATATCATAATTCCCCATGTCAAGGATGCTCAGTTCATAATTCATGAATTGAGGACTCAGTTTGCAAAATTTTCATTGTTGGCCCCTTTCGTTGGTCATTGTGAGGGTTTGATATGACCATGGTTTTTCACAAGAAATAAAATGAAATATGCTCATTGTGTATAAAATACAGTAATTTCACCCAGTAGGGATCGAGATAATATTTCCACTGCGATATCATGTGCCTTATTCTAATTTCATATGACCAATCTATGACGGGCATGAATTGCATGCCTCCTAAATGGAAAAAATTCATAGTGTGACTTCCTTATCAGTTTATGTTATCATATATAAATTAAAAGGAAACTAAGTCCTATTAGTGATCTAGGGTAGTGTGATTCCTTTTCAACAATATATCACATACCAATTTTAGACACAGGTTGTTGAGAATGAGCCTTTGCAATTTCAGGATTAGTTTTAGAGGCGAATTTGGCGATAGTGGTTCAGGGTTTAAAATTTGTTGTTGATAGGCTCATAATTAGAAAATAAAATATTTCATGTTGCATTAAACTCATATAACTTTTCAATGATGCCTCATTTTACACATTCCAATATCATATGACCTAGTTAGAGCTATCACAAATCTCTAAACCGGTTGAGATGAGATGGTCTAACCATGTTGCATGACATATGTTTAGGTCAGTCAAAGAAGTACTTAAAAACATCATCTCAAGGATTCATTACCACTTATTTGGACTACTCATCAAGTCATTTCCAATAACACTTCATTTTAATATATTGGATATCATATGACAATGTGGCATATTTTGTAAGTTTGGCTATTTTTGTGGGCCCTATGAGCAAATAAGGGTTTGAGAGAGTAGAATTTTTAGGAAAACATTTAGGGAATAGGTGGCACAAGATCATGTTTATGCTTACATATTCACAATGGTCTCATCAAGAACTTTTTTATGGGGTGCTCCATGTTTCATTCCAAACATGTGTCGTTTAGCACCATTTTTGGTTTCCGTCAAGGAAGGTTAAAGTCAAATTCAAAGTTAAAGTGAAAGGGTTGAATTTGCACATCTTTCAAGGGAAATAATAAAAAATTAAAGGGAATGGAAAAATGAGGAAAGGAAGGAGAATAATATGCACCCCTCTCATCCAAATTTGGGAAAAAAGAAAAAAATACATAAAAAATCAAAAAATACAAAACCCTTCTCCCCCCCACTCTCTCAACTTCATTTCATAGGTTTGCTAGAGAGGGAGAGAGATCTGCAACTTGGGTCATGGGAATAAGAGCGTTTTTGAGTAGTAGGTCATACAATGTACAACTTACCATATAGAACATGTACCCCATACCTATTTTCCTCTTCAACCATTGGATTTGATTTCTCAGAAAAGGTTTTTGTGTTGGTGTAGTGGTTTTGTTTCCAGAAAAACTAGATGCACATGACTAAATTTATTGGTTCAGGATTTAGATTGATAGTGAACTGTCTATGATTGATGGTTGATGTTTTTTGGGTAGTATTTAGTGTTTTTCCATGTCCAATTTGTAAGAGGGAGGATATTCAAACCCTTCTTGGGCACCAAGCCCATGCCTCCATGGCTTTCCTAGAAACTCTGAATTTTTTGTTCCATGCATGTTCTTGTAGTTTTGAGGGGGAGGGGGTTTGAACCCTTGACCTCCCCCTATTTATCCCATTTCCTCCACTAAGAAAACCAAAAGAATTATGAAAAAGGGAAAAATGGAGGGGAGGGGGTCGAATCTGCGACCTCCCCTCCCCTTTTCTATGGTAAAAAACCCATAAAACTATTTTTTTTAGTAAAATGGGGACTATCGCCCCATTCCACCACCTATTGAACACCTATCTACCTATAGGCCTCCATAGGTGGTGGATTTTTTCCCCTCTTCACACCATTACACTCGACTGCTCCATCAACATGCCACCTTTGTGATGTTGTGGGTAGAGGGTTTTGTATATCTCCACCCTCGTGCTTCCTAGTCATTGCATCCACCATCGATAGTTCCAAATTACATAGGGCATGGGTTGAGACATCACCTCCCATCCATTCCATCATCAGTCTGGTGTTAATAAAATTTATGTGCTATGGTTAGCGCAGGGGTGGTTAATATTTTAATAGGTTATACATGTATTTTGTAATATTTTATAATATTTTGTAATATTTTGTAATATTTTGTAATATGTATTTTAATAGGTTATACATGTATTTTGTAATATTTTATATAATAATAATAATAATAACAACATTTAAAAATTCTAGATACATATTATATATTTTTAGACTATATGTCAAGTTTCATCCCCCCCATGGGTTACTAGAATTTTTAATTACATATCTTCCTCATCTGGAGGAGGATTTTCATCTAGATATAACCCAAATGATCATGGAGAAATTTAGAATCTAGCCATGACATTCACCTTTAGAAATTCATCCCATATTTTTAGTCAAAATTCCATGAATGATAGGGACTACAAATTAACCTCGAAACAAATGACATAAGGGATCCTAATTAAAGGCCTCCGGGGAAAACTTTCATCGAAATAAAGGAGACACATTTAAGCTACAATATTGTAGGCTTCTAACAAGCTACTATTCTAAGGTTGAACCCATAATTCATATTTAATTTTAGTTTTTTCCTTGGGTTAGCCCTCCAACTAACACTTTTTCATGACCTTTATAGGGCCATATGTTGCTCATTTGGATCCCAATTTGTGCCAAATGAAAGGAATTAGAAACATGGTAAGCTGAACTATAGATTCAAGACATAAATTTTTAGAATTGTGTCTTTTTGGGACAAGGGACCAACCTTCCAAGTGTTTATTCCCAAGGCTCCCTTTATCGAATCAGGCCTAGATTGAAACCATAATTCACCAATCCTATAATAGAATTATAGGTATCAAGGGGGACACCAAATAAGGTCTGGAAATTTCTTGAGTAGTAGGAATTTCCTTACTTTCTCAGTGACCAATTCTTTTATCCCCTACCCTCCAAACCAAGCTAATTTTTATCCAAGTCACGAGCCTTCACCCCTGATGGATCCAACAACCATTGATCACCTATGACACCATGAATTCACCTAATTTTAGTTGCAAAAACAATACTATAAGTTAAATATTCTATTGGGATGGAACAATTCCCAAGGAAAATGATAAGGTGGCACAAAATTTTGTCTTTTTTCCTCAGAGACCTTTTTCCAAAAGTTGAAACTTCCTTAATGTTTACTTTTGAATAAGATAATGTAATTTAATTTTGAATCAAATGTTATTTGATTTACCTTTTTTTAAAATAAAAAAAACACTTTTAGGGTTGGTCCACTTGTCACTTTTCCAAAAGTGACAAGTGTCTTGTGATTTACCTTTTTGCAAAGGAAAAAAACACTTTTAGGGTTGGTCCACTTGTCACTTTTTCAAAAGTGAAAAGTGTCTTGTGACCCAATCCTAACCTCCTCTTCTCTTTTAAATAAGAAGAAGGATTTTGCATTATGGAGGAATTGTTGAATACTAGAGGGGTAGCAGTAGATATTATTTATGTTAGCTATCTTCATGATGGATTGGTTAGCTATGTATTTCTTGTTGGATTACTGAGAGGTGGGGTGAATCAGTAATAGAGAAATCTAATTCTTTTTAACCATATAATGCAAGGGTTATTTCAATGTAGCATTATCATCCAATATTTGCAGAGTAAATAAAAAATGAACAAATGAACAATCATACACATACACAATACACCAGTGTTTTTACGTGGAAACCCAAAGAGGGAGAAAACCACATAATTCTTTTCTTATATGTATTGAAGAATTACATTCATTGGAAGAACCAACTTCTTTTGTTTTCCAGATGCAACTAGAAGGAGGCTCCAACCCCTTAGTTTCTCGGGCTACAATCTGAGGGAAGCTCCAACTCCCCAATTCCCTGGCTACAACCAGAAGGAGGCTATAACCCCCTATGTTCTCCGTCTACAACCGCAAGGTGGCTATACCCGTCCTTGACTTGTCCAACCACCTTGATGTATAAGTAGAATGATTGAACCACCGTCACACTATCACTGTAAGATATACTGCTATAAAAATGTACCAATCAACCTGCACCAAACAACATGTACCAATAACCTAAACCATGCATCAACCATGCATCAACCTGTACCTCAACCTGTAATCAACCTGCACCATAAACAAGTGCATCAACCATGCACCAACCTGTACCTCAACCTCAACCAAAATCCCTCATCAATTTCATCATCCAAATCTGATTTGTAACTCTATAATAGACCTAGTGTATATGATCACATGTTCCTTAACTTCAACAACAAGAGACGAGCATTTTCATCAAACTTTATTTTAGTCTCACATGACTAGTTTTGGATTATTCAACAACCCTAAATTGAAATAATCATAACTATGTACCAGTAATGAATAAATATATGAAAATAGTACAAAATGTTCTTTAGTGTGTTTTATGCAATTACTCCAGGTGTCACTACTTGGAACCTCTTAGAAAAGGATTTATAGAAAAAATTGCATACCTTGTTGAATTCTAGATTATTTTAGAGAGAGAACTTGTAGAGCGTTCCCCACACGGAATATTTGTTGTATGGATCTGAACATTTTATGAAAAATACTACAGACTGTAATCTAACCAACTCATTTTTTCTTACTAAATTTGGATCTGTTATGAAGAAGTTATGACATTTTTACCCGAAACACATGTTTTAGACTAGTTTCAGGACTAGCCACAAACCCTATTTTCCACGGAGTGTAACTCCAAACATACAACAACCCACAAGCTGAAATTCATACCAAAACTACTTGGATATGTTTCCTCAATGACCTCCCAATTTCATGGTCTAAATCATTCTATAACAAATTTTATTGCGAAAATGGTGAAATGACCTATAAATAACATACCTTAGAAAGCATCGTCAAAAGAATTTATCCTCCCTTGAATTTCGGCCTTCTTTACTTCACCCTCCCTCTGAAATTCGGCTTAGATATCCTTTGGTTACCTCAATAACATGTAGATATTCAATATGCTCAAGTTTGATTGAAATGAGAGATCCTTGCCTCTTATTTATACTTTCATGTAGCTTCCTTGGAAGCATCTAGACCACTTCGTCCACATAATCACCTATGTCCAACTTTGCCCAATTTGCCACTTGTACATATATCCAATAGCCACTTGACTACTTAACCCATTTTCCTCATTTTAGGGTTAACCTTCTTATAACCACTTTCCATAATTAGAAATTTCTCCATTTACTTTATTATTTAAATAATCCCCCTTGACTTTGTCACTTCACTTTATTATTTAAATAATCCTCTTTGACTTTTTCACTTCACTTTATTATTTAAATAATCCTCTTTGACTTTGTCACTTCAATTTATTATTTAAATAATCCTCTTTGACTTTGTCACTTCACTTTATTATTTAAATAATTTCTTCTTTGCAAGCACTTTGACTTCTTTGACCTTTTGGGGCTTCAAGCCAACAAATGAGGGTCCTCCAACTTCATAAGGTCATAACTCTCAAAATGTGAGGAGTTATGTGACGTTCCACATACCACCATAAATGGCTTGACATGTACTATCCATCTAGAATAGTATTACCTATAAATATATCAAAACTCATACCATTATACATCAACCAAACTTGGCTCCATTACCCAAACCTTTGTGCTATCGAAATTCACTATTAGACTTTCTTCATGGGTTGACATGAATGAAAACCAACCCAATTAATAAAAAATATCCCCCTTTGGCATTGATGGAAAAACTCTAATGCAATACTGAAATCATATCACTCATTTCCCCCCTAGAACCATGCCTGCATCTCTGTGGCTAACACTCCCCTTGGAACCATGAATCTGTCCTCTGCATATGATAAATATCTCCCCCTTTTACATCAATGGAAAAGGTATCTGACTCATCTGATCTCCCAACCTGAACTGTCCTCTTTATGGTGCTTCCTTGTGTACATATAATACATATAATATAAGCATTCAAAAGCATTCATTTTGGAGTAGAAATAACTCCGAGTCTCTGGTGAAGATACTCAAAGGCTTCCCGTGGAAGTGGTTTTGTAAATATGTCTCCCACTTGTTCTTTTGTGCCCACATATTAAAATCTGATGTTATTTTATGCAACCTATTCCTCTAGAAAGTGATACTTGATTGGAATGTGCTTCATCTTGGAGTGCATCAATGGGTTCTTTGAGATACTGATGGCATTTGTATTATCAGAATAGATTGGAATGGGATCATTATACTCAACTTGAATATCTGTCAGAGTTTGTTTCATCCATAGAACCTGTGTACGACATGTTGTTGCTGCAATATACTCTGCCTCGACTGTAGATACAGGTAGTGATGATTTTTTCTTGCTTATCCATGATACTAAAAACTCACCCAAGTAGAACGTTGCTCCACTGGTGCTTTGTCGGTCATCAATGCAACCTTCCCAATCTGCATCTATGTAGGCAATAAGTGATAGATCCTTTCCTTTTGGATACCATAATCCAAACTCTTATGTTCCTTTGAGATATCTGAAAATCCTCTTCACTGCTAATACATGTGATTCCTTTGGTGTTGCTTGAAATCGTAGATGAGATTGCTAGGTGTGTTTGTTATAGTGAACATATTCTTCTTCTAGTCTCAACTCCTGCATCTTTGTTTCCGATAATCTGATTTGAAGGATGATTCTTCTGTACTCATCTTCTAGGTGTCTTTGGAATCACTTGCTGAAATTTTTCTTTTGCTTCTGTCATATCCTCTTCATCTTCCCCTTCTACTTCTTTTTCATCTTTTTCTTCTTCTTCGTAAAGTTGTTCTATTGATTCATTTTCTTCTTCCTTTAATTCTTGTCTACCTATTTCATCATTTGTTACGTTGATGCTTTCCAAAACTTTGTTCAATCTTAGGTTGTAACACTTGTATTCTCTCCTTGTACTTGAGTAACCAACAAGTACTCCTTTGTCCACACGAGAGTCAAATTTTCCCATTCTTCCATATTCTCTTTTGATGTAGCCTTTGCTTCCAAAAAATATGAAGTGCTTCACATTTGTTGGTATTCCTTTCCATAGCTCATAGGGGGTTTTGTCAATGTTGTTTCTGAGCATTACTCTATTTTTAATGCGAACTGTTGTATGCACTTCCTGTGTCCAAAATATATCTGTCAAATTGGAATCCATTAGCATTGTTCGAGCCATTTCCTATACTGTCATGTTATTTCTTTCAACAACTCCATTATGTTGAGGTGTCCTAGCAACAGAGAATTGCCTTTTTATTCCATGCCTACTGTAGTAGTCCATAAATTCCTTTCAAGTGAACTCTCCTCCATTATCAGATCTCAAGCATTTGATTTTTGAATCCATTTCATTTTCAACCATTTCCTTGTAGACCTTGAAGTTTTCAAAATCTTATGACTTATTCCTGAGAAAGAAAACTGCAATCATTCTTGTATAATCATCAACTAATATCATAAAATATTTTTCAACTTTTAAACCATTTGTTGTAGTTGGTCTAACTAGATCAGTATGCACAATTTCTAATGGTCTTGTCGTTGAATATTCTTTTGATTTAAACCCGGTATTTGTTTTCTTTCCTTGTTGACAATGATTGCATAAGTGTTGGTTGGTTTCATGATCTAGGGAATTTCTCTAACTTCTTCCCTTTTTCTGAATTTGACAAGGTTATCAAAATGTATGTGACCCATTCTTCTGTGCCATAGCCAAATTTCATCTTCCTTTCCTAGGAAACACTTTTCATATCCAATTTCACTTAATACATTTATGTTTCTTGAAGTTCTCGCAACTGTTGCAATCAATTTTCCTAAACCTTCTTTTCTTATCTTGCACTTTTGTGAATCAAAAGTAACTTTATGACCTTGGTCACACATTTGAATCACACCTGGAATATTGTGTTTCACATCTTCTACTAGTAGAACATTTTCTTTCTTGGTATTCTTGTTCCCAATTATGTCTGTGCCTTTTCCAATGATTTTAGCTTAATCATGATTTCCGAAGGAGACTGATCCATCTCTTTCCTTTCTTAATGTAAGAAACCTATCTCTATCACTTGTCATGTGTTTTGAATAGCCACTGTCAACATACCAACCACGTTTTTTATTCTTAGCTTGTAGAGAGAGTGTGAATTCTGTGTTGATATTGAGAGGGGGGTGAATCAGTATCAAGTACAATTTAAAAACCTTTTTCAACTTATACTTAAACCATTCAATTATATCCAATGAGAAATGAAAAATAGTATAAGAGTTACACCAATACACCACAATACACCATGCACAATATATGAGAAATAATCAATAGTTTTTGTTCAAGGGAAGTAATGACTTCCAAAGGTAGCTACAACTTCCAAATGTAAAGGGAGGGATAAACCTCCAAGAGGAAGATACAATCATCCAATATCAAGAGAGAGTTGAACTCTCCATCTTTTCCCCTTCCTTACACCCAAGAATATATGAGAGATAATAAAACTTTACATTAAATCATCACCATCAACCAATCATCACATAGAACCTGATAATGCTTCCTGAGAATTCTTCAATTTCTACAATTCTTCAATTCTTGGAGTGCTTTGATCCTATATATAATATTACTCAATGTATTCTCTGAAACTCCTCCAATTTTCACTCCTTGAAGCCTCCCCCAAAAAAGGTTATAGAAAGAATGGTAGACTTTATTCAATTCTAGTCTATTCAGAAGACCCAACTTGTACAGCATGCCCCACACTCAATATTTAACATACGATTTTGAAACTCACACACAAGAAACTAAAATTCATACTATTTCAAATGGAAGTGTTCCCACTTAATTTGGATTCTGTATGAAGAAGTTATGATTGTTTTACCCAGAACACATGTTTATTGACTAGCTTTAGGACTGGTCACAAACCCTATCTTCCACAGAGTGTATCTCCATAATTATAGCAAATCAAGAGCTAGAATTTTTACCAGAGGTACCTTGATATGTATTCTCAATACCATAGAAATTTCACCATTTGAATTGTTCTAGAAACAAAGTTATAGAAAAAATGGTAAGATGACCTGAAAATAACATACCTTAGAACACATCACCAAAAGACTTCATCCTCCATTGAAATCCGGCCTTCTTTTCTTCTTATTTCCTCTTAAATTCAACTTGTATCAAATGAATGTATAATGATGTTTATTTATACCATTTATGTCACTTCATTTTAACATTAGGGCTGACCTGACACTTTCTTATTTTGTAATTATTTTCTTTAATTATCTTTAGGGCCTACATGTACTTCCTTCTTCAATTCACTTTGTCATCTTCAAAAATGCATTTGTCCTCAACCATGAGGATCCATGTTACGTGCCACATACCATTGGAAAAAAAATGATGTATACTATCCATTCATGGGTGATGTATATGCATGTGCATTGTCCTTCATGTCCAAATACCTTTATCAATCTTGCAGTCCAAAACCCATGACTAGGGTTGACATCAATGACAAAAACCAATCTTCCAACAATCTCCCCCTTTGTCATTGATGGAAACACTCATTCTCCCCCTATCATCATGATCCCAATTTATCTCCCCCTTTGACATCAATGGAAAAGGTTAGGGATGCTCCCCCTGAGTTTAATGGAAAAATGTAACTCTCTTCTTTGGGGTTGCTCCCCCTGAACATGTGGCACTCAATAATACTTCATCCTTATTTTTGGTC
>ML781356.1:575909-595341 GCA_009831015.1 Picea engelmannii | reverse complement strand
GGTCTTCTTGTTGCAGTTGCAACCAATCTTCCTGAGTTATTTTCTCTGATTTTACATTTTCGGGAATCAAACGTAAGAGTGTATCCTTGATCACACATTTTACTAACACTGAGTAGATTATGATTCAAGTCTTCAGCCAATAGAACATTATTTTCTTTTACATTTTTTCTTCCAATCTCTACTACAACTTCTCCAAGTATTTTGGCAGATGAGTCATCTCCAAATGCAACATTTCCACCCTTTCTCTTCAAGCTAATGAATTTGTCTTGATCCTTGGTAATGTGTGAAGAACATCCATTGTCTATGTACCATTCATCTTCTTCTTTACATTATTTAGCGGTCAATGCTAATCGACAATCTTCATTGTTTGGAATCTCTTTCCTTCTCCATACTATGGTTGGCATAGGGACATCTTCATTCATATATTTGCAATCTCGTGCTTTGTGACTAAGATAATTGCATTTGTATCATACAATATTTTTGTCCATCAACGGGTAAAATGAATTATAACTTCTGTTGACAAATCCATGATTATTTCCATATCTTCTGTTTACATCATTCATGTTTCTTGCGTATTTTTTCCTTTCATTGATTCTGCAATTAATTGCCTTATGTCCAAAATTTTTGCAAGTATAACAATGACCAAGAAATAAATTTTGATACCTGGGAATAAGCGACCTTCTTTGTGATATAGTCTATCTGGGTTCATGATCTACTCTTATGTAGTTTCCTTCATACTGATTGAAGCTTCTTTGATTCATGAAGGTAGGAGGTCTTCTTGGATAGTCATCTCTTTTGTAATCATTCCTTCTTTCTGGTATCCTAGTCCACTTCTCATCAACTGTCTGTGTAGCTCTTTCTTCAACCTTCTTGTTGGTATTTCCATTTTATTTGTATGAAGTTTCACCCATGCATCCAAGATGTGTTAATTCTTTTGGCACTTGAGAGTTTCTTAAGCTCTTCCTTAATGAGACAACTTCTTGTTCAAGTTTCTCACAATCTTCTTCTTTATTTATCATTTGGACCATCTTTACTTATGCTATTCTTCTTGATTCTTCGAGTAGAGTTTTCAAGGAAATGGTTTCTTCTCTTAGTTTTTGAAAGTCTTCTAATTTTTTCTTTAAGCTTACAAGTGTCGTTTCATAACTACCCAATTCACTTCTTATTTTTCTACGTGTGTCTTTGAGCTTGCTATTTTCAATCTCAACATGCTTCAATTTGTTAAGATTCTCATCTTCTTGTTGAATCATTTCTACTTCATGATTTTCTTCTTCTTCATTGTCATCTCTTTCAATCCTTGGATGAGGACATTCAAATTCAACATGTTCTACTCCTTCACAATTAAAGTAAAAGAGTTGACCTCTATTTTCTTCTTTGAAATCTGAGATGTTGTAATCTTCTTCAAATTCTTCTTCTTCTTCCGCTTCTTCCCTTGCATAAAGGTATTGTAGTTTGTCCCAAAGCTCTTTTGCTGATGCACATGATCCCACCTTGGATTTCACTGAATCTATCAATCCATCCAGGATGGTATCTATTGCCAGTTTTTTGTTCCTTTTTGCTTCCTTCTGAGCTGCAGTCTTTGGTTTCTTCAAAGCATTGTATCCTGAAGCAACTGAGAACCAAACATCTGCCCCAAGAGTTTTCAAGTAAGTTTCCATTTTATTTTTCCAGTATTCAAAATTCCTTCCATCAAATGGTGGAATCCCATTTGGAATGTTGTCTTCCGTTTCTGCATAAGATCTTCCTTCCAGTGGTTAAACTGTATTGAAGGTAACCCGCTCTGATACCAATTGTTGATACTGAGAGGGGGGTGAATCAGTATCAAGTACAATTTAAAAACCTTTTTCAACTTATACTTAAACCATTCAATTATATCCAATGAGAAATGAACAATAGTATAAGATTTAGACCAATACACCACAATACACCATGCATAATATATGATAAATAATCAATAGTTTTTGTTCAAGGGAAGTAATGACTTCCAAAGGTAGCTACAACTTCCAAATGTAAAGGGAGAGATAAACCTCCAAGAGGAAGATAAAATCCTCCAATATAAAGAGAGAGTTGAGCTCTCCATCCTTGCCCCTTCCTTCCACCCAAGAATATATGAGAGATAATAAAACTCTACAGTAAATCATCACCATCAACCAATCATCACATAGAACCTGATGATGCTTCCTGAGACTTCTTCAATTTCTGCAATTATTCAATTCTTGGAGTGCTCTGATCCTATAGATAATATTACTCAATGTATTCTCTAAAAATCTTCCAATTTTCGCTCCTTGAATCCTCCCCAAAAAGAGATTATAGAAAGAATGGTAGACTTTATTCAATTCTAGTCTATTCAGAAGACCCAACTTGTACAGCATGCCCCGCGCTCAATATTTAACATAAAATTATTAAGCTCACAAAAAAGAAACTAAAGTCCGTACTATTTCTAATGGAAGTGGTCCCACTTCATTTGGATTATTTATGAATAATTTACGATTGTTTTACCCAGAACACCTGTTTCTTGACTAGCTTCGGGACTGGTCACAAACGCTATCTTCCATAGATTGTATCTCCATAATTATAGCGAATCAAGAGCTGGAATTTTTACTAGAGGTATCTTGATATGTCTTTTCAATACCATATCAATTTCACCATCTGAATCATTCTAGAAAAAAAGTTATAGCAAAAATGGTAAGATGACCTGAAAATAACATACCTTAGAACACATCACCAAAAGACTTCATCCTCCATTGAAATCCGGCCTTCTTTTCTTCTTATTTCCTTTGAAATTCAACTTGTATCAAATGAATGTATAATGATGTTTATTTATATCATTTATTTCACTTCCTTTTAACATTAGGGCCGACCTGACACTTTCTTATTTTGTAATTCTTTTCTTTAATTATCTTTAGGGCCTACATGTACTTCCTTCTTCAATTCACTTTGTCATCTTCAAAAATTCATTTCTCCTCAACCATGAGGATCCATGTGACGTGCCACATACCATTGGAAACAACATGATGTATATTATCCATTCATGGGTGTTTTATATGCATGTGAATTGTCCTTCATGTCCAAATACCTTTATCAATCTTGCAGTCCAAAACCCATGACTAGGGTTGACATCAATGACAACAACCAATCTTCCAACATTCTTCATTTCTATACTAATTATGCTTTCTTATCCATGTCCTTTTCTGAGGTTCTTGTCCGTGACTGTTGTTGTTATTTTGTGGTTCTCTAGGAGAGATTGTCATTCTGCAATCTTTGGCCATGTGTCCAAAGTTGTTATATTTGTAGCATTCCACTTCAGTGCTCAAAGATTCAAACCTGTTGTAACTTCTTCTCTGTGTTTCACTAGGCCTTCTTGGATAACCCTTTTGTGTATGAATTTCAAAGTTTTTTATGTTCCTGTTGTTAGATCTGCAATTCACAACTTTATGTCCAAAATTATTACATGCATAACATAAAAAAAAAAATAGTTTGATACTCGAGAGTTGAACATATTTTGAAAGGTGGTACTTTTATGAATCCTTCTTCTTCCTGATGCCTATTTGTTTCTGTTGGTCGTTGATTATGAAATTTGAATATTCTCGGTGGAGGAGTGTCTCTATAATTTTCTTTGTAGACCTTCCTATCCCCTTTGATTGTTTCTGCATAGATTTTTGGATATGTTTCTTGTTCTGTTGTATGATTGTATCCAAGTCCAGACTTCTCATCATGAGATTTTTGACTGCTAATAATGTCATTCAAAACTTTTGAGTTGTTCTACCTATTTTTATTTTGAAGATCCTTTCTTAATGTGATAATTTCTTCTTCCAAATTTCCAATGATCCCGTCTCTTCCTTCTAGTTGTTCTTTGAGTGCTTCTTCAATTGTTTTATCTTCTTCAATTTGAACCTTCAAATTTGTGATCATTTGTTCTAGTTCCTGAGTGTCTTCTTTCTTGTCTAGTTTCGCTTGTAGTTTCTTGTTTTTCTTCTTTTCTCTTCTGATAACTTCTATGACACACAACAATTCTTCTTGGTAGTCAATTTCTGTCTCTTCATATTCTTCTTCTGCCTCTTCATATTCTTCTTCATCCTCTTCATATTCTTCTTCGGAGTCTTATTTATGAGAGTCTTCTACTGCCATGAATAGAACTCTTTCTGTCTCACTGTCACTGACTTCATCTTCATCTGATGATGAGATGTCTTCTTTGGTGCATAAGATTTTCTTGAAAAATTTCTTTGTGGTTCTTTTTCCTTTATATGTTTGTTTTCTATTTGAGTAACCTTCATCATTTCTCTTTTTCTTACGACGACATTTGTTAGCAAAATGACCAATACCATCACAATTAAAATAAATCAAAGGAAGCTTACGTCTATACCTATCGTTGGTTCCCTTGTTAAATCTTCTGACAAAGTTGGCCGCTTCTTCATCATCTTCCAATACATCACTGTTGCTGCTATGTTATTTTTATTTTTTCTTTCCCTTTTGTTTTGACCTTTTGGATGCTTTGAAGATTGCTTCTTTTATATCTAGATTTCCATGTTTAGTTCTCATTTCATATGCTGTGAAGATTCCATGTAGTTCATCCATTCTTATTGAGTTTAGATATGATCTTTCTTCTAGTGTTGATATCTTAGATTCAAATCTCACAGGAAGAGATATTATAACCTTTTGAACAATTACAAATTCTTTGATTTCTCCTCCCAATCCCAAGATTGCATTTACTATTTCATCGACTCGTAAAAAGTAAGTTGCAATATTCTCATATTTCTTCATCTTTAATTGTTCGAACTGACCTCTGTATGCTTGAATCTTTGTTGCTTTGACTTTTGAATCTCCTTCATGAATATTTCGAAGTTTGTCCCAAATCTCTTTAGTGGATTTACAATGTGCAACTTTGGTGAATACCAATTCTCCAAGACCATTTAGAAGTTCATTTGTGGCTTTGGAATTATTCTGAACGAGTTTCACTGCTTTGTCATTTGTCGATGAAACTATTGGTGATGTGTATCTATCTACAATTGATTGCCAAATTTCAAATCCCTGTGCTTGGATATATGTCTTCATCCTTATGCTCCAAAGTGCATACTTTTGTCCATCAAACTATGGTATTCCATTTTTATACATGTTGTTTCTCTCCATGATATACCTTTCAACGGTTAAACTAATTTCTGAAGTAACCTGCTCTGATTCCAATTGTTGGATTACTGAGAGAGGGGTGAATTAGTAATAGAACAATCTAATCCTTTTTAACCATATAATGCAAGTGTTATATCAATCTAGCATTATTATCCAATATTTGCAGAGTAAATAAACAATGAACAAATGAACAATCATACACATACACAATACACCAGTGTTTTTACTTGGAAACCAAAAGTGGGAGAAAACCAAATAATGATTTTTATTATACGTCTTGAATAATTACATTCATTGGAAGCACCAACTTCCTTTGTTTTCCAGCTGCAACTGGAAGGAGGCTCCAACCCCCTAGTTTCTCAAGCTACAACCTGAGGGAAGCTTCAACTCCCCAATTCTCTAGCTACAACCAGAAGGAGGCTAGAACCCCCTATATTCTCCAGCTACAACTGGAAGGTGGCTACAACCACCTGTCCTTGCCCCGTCCAACCGCCGTGACGTATAAGTAGAATGATGGAACCACTGTCACATTATCACACTATCACAGTGAGATATAGTTATGTAAACTTGTACCAATCAACTTGGACCAAACAACCTGTACCAATAACTTGAACCATGCATCAACCATGCATCAACCATGCATCAACCTGTAATCAACCTATACCATAAACAAGTGCATCAACCATGCACCAACCTGTACCTCAACCTCAACCAAAATCACTCATCAATTTCATTGTCCAAATCTGATTTGTAACTTTGTAATAGACCTGGTGTATATTATCACATGCTTGCAAACCTTCCTTAACTTTAACAACACGAGACTAGCATTTTCATCAAACTTTACTTTAGTCTCACATGACTAGTTTTGGATTAGTCAACAACCCTAACTTGAAATAATCATAACTATGTGCTTGTAATGAATAAATATTTGAAAATAATACACAATGTTCTTTAGTGTGTCTTATGCAATTCCTTGAGGTATCACTACTTGGAACCTATCATAAAAGGAGTTATAGCAAAAATGGCATACCTTGTTGAATTTTGGGTTATTCTAGAGAGTGAACTTGTAGAGAGTGCCTCGCATAGAATGTTTGTTGTATGGATATGAAAATGTTACATAGAATACTACATATTTTACTATAACCAACACATTTTTTCTTACTTCATTTGGATTTGTTATGAAGAAGTTATGACGTTTTTACCTGAAACACTTGTTTTAGACTAGTTTCAGGACTAGCCACAAACCCTATTTTCCACGGAGTGTAACTCCAAAAATAAAACAACCCAGAAGATGAAATTCATACCACAACTAATTATATATGTTTCCTCAATGGCCTCCCAATTTCACGGTCTGAATCATTCTATAATAAAATCTATTGTGAAAATGGTGAGATGACATGTCAATAACATACCTTAGAAAGCATCGTCAAAAGAATTTATCCTCCTTTGAATTTCGGCCTTCTTTTCTTCACATTCCCTCTGAAATTCAGCTTATATATCCTTTGGTTACCTCAGTCACCTGTGTGTATTCAATATTCTCAAGTGTGATTGAAATGAGAGAGCCTTGCCTCTTATTTATACTTTCATGTAGCTTCCTTAGAAGCATCTTCTAGACCATTTTGTCCACATAGTCACCTATGTCCAACTTTGCCCAATTTTCCACTTGTCCATATATCCAATAGCCACTTGACTACTTAACCCATTTTTTTCATTTTAGGGTTAACCTTCTTATAACCACTTTCCATAATTACAAAGTTCTCCATTTACCTTATTATTTAAATAATCCTCGTTGACTTTGTCACTTCACTTTATTGTTTAAATAATCCTCTTTGACTTTGTCACTTCACTTTATTATTTAAATAATCCTCTTTGACTTTTTCACTTCACTTTATTGTTTAAATAATCATCTTTGACTTTGTCACTTCACTTTATTATTTAAAAAATTTCTTCTTTGCAAGAACTTTGACTTCTTTGACCTTTTGGGGCTTCAAGCCAACAAATGAGGGTCATCCAACTTCGTTAGGCCATAACTATCAAATCGTGAGGAGTTATGTGACGTTTCACATACCACCAGAAATGGCATGGCATGTACTATCCATATAGAATAGTCTTACTTGCAAATATATCAAAACACATACCATTATACATCAAACAAACTTGGGTCCATTACCCAAACCTTTGTGCTACCAGAATTTGCTACCGAACGTTCTTCAAGGGTTGACATCAATGACAACCAACCCACTTAATCAACATTTCTTGTTTTTTCATTGGGTTTAGATTTCTTTCATTTACATACTAACAACCCTTGTATATCTTGTTTAAAGTGAATGTTTGTGTAGATTTAAGAAATTAATTAAGTATATCGTTCATAGTTAGTAGTCAAGATGTCTAGGGGATGCTTAGGATAAACCTTATCCCCTATTTTATTTGTTGTGTATAATTGTTCATTTCTCCTTCTTTCATTCTTCTTTTCTAGATTCATTTTTTTGTCTTTTTTATTGATATCCTAAATGGGAAAATTGACCATTGTTGGAATACTAAGAGAGGGGGGGGAGGGGTGAATCAATATGAGCACTTTTACTACTTTTAACCACAATATATATTATTCAAATTATCAATAATATTAAAAAATTTATGATTAACATTCAATATATCATCAACAACATAAATAAATCAACAATTCATATCAAGTAACCATAGATACATAGTACACCCAAATTTATGTGAAAACCCAAATGGAAGAAAACCACATAATGATTTCTTATAGGAATCACCAAATTCCAAATTCTACAGCTACAAATGGAAGGAGGCTCCAACCCCCTATTTACAGGATCCAACCTGAAGGAAGCTACAACTCCCTGAATTATCTAGATCCAACCAAAAGGAGGATACAACCACCTAATTCTCAGGATCCAACCTGAAGGAATCTTGAAATCTTCGTGTTCTCCAAACCAACCAGAAGGAGGCTACAACCACCTTCCTTGCCTCATCCTGCCACCCTGAAATATAAGTGCAGACCCAACTTTCACTACCACTGTCACTTTCACTGTCACTATCACATCAACCAACCTGTCACTATCACTGCCACTGTCACTATCACTTCCACAGTCATACATCAACCTGTCCAACCGATACTCAACATAAATGATACCAAATCCACGATCACTAAGAGAACCTCTCAACTAGATGCTCAACATCATCAACACATGCCTCTACAAATAGTGTATCAATATCCCCAACATACCATAATAAGATATGTGTCCAAACCGTCAACTTGTATGATACCAAACATCAACCACAATCTATACCACAACAAGTTCATGTACCAAAACCTATACCATGTATATCAACCATGTAGATAAACCATGTACATCAAAACCTATACCATACCACGTACCATACCATGTGCCAACCATGCACATCAATGTTGTACTTCAACCATGTACATCAACTCCTGTACCTTACCATGTATCAAGCATGTACCATACCATGTACCAACAACGTACCATAACAAGTGTCTCAACCACATGCCACATCACTCTCAATCATGCCATACACCATGTACCATAAGATATCATCAATGAAGTTCCTCAACAAATTACCAAACAACCAAGATCATGTACCAAGTATATGCCTCAACCATACACCTACAATGTGCCTCAAGCATGCGAAATGCTTCAACAATATACCAAAGACTTGCTTCAAGCATGCACCATAACATCATCAACATGTAACCCTCAAAACTTGCATATAAACATACCTGTAAATCTGTAACATACGTGGTGTATGTGATCACATACCTACAGACCTTCCTCAACTTCAACAATAAGAGAATAACATCTTCATAAAGTTTTATGTTAGTCTCATGGGACTAGTTTTTGGATTAGTCACAAACTCTAAATTGCAACAATCATAAATACATACATGTAATCAATAAAGGTTTGATATGTAATATTCTTCAATATATTCTCTACAATTCCTCCAAGTTTCACTTCTTGGAACATTTGAAACTTGTAGAGCATGCCGCATGCAAAATATTTGATATATGGATATGAAAATTGCACACAAAATACTATAGAAAGTACTCTATTTAATTCATTTTTTCTCACTAAATTTTGATCTTATATGAATAATTTATAACTGTTTTACCCAGAACACCTATTTAAGACTAGTTTCAGGACTAGCCAAAAATCCCTATCTTCCACAGAGTGTATCTCCAAAAAAAAAGACCCAGAAGCTGAAATTTGTACCACATGTACCTTGATATATTTTCTCAATAACCTCTAGGTTTCTTTATCTGAATAAGTCTAAAAAACAATTTATAGTGAAAATGGTAATATGACTTGTAAATAACATACCTTAGAACACATCCTCACAAGACTTCATCCTCCCTTGGAATTTCTACCTTCTTTACTTCATATTCCATCTAAAAAATGGCTCAGATATCCTTCGTTACCTTAGATGAGAATCACTTGATCACTTAGATATATATTCAATGAACTTGTGTGTATAAAAAATATGCTTATGAGATACTTCTTGAGGTGTATTTATACTTTTTCTAAGTAACCTATTTCCTTAACTTTAAGGCCTCTTTCCTTAACGTTAAGGCCTCTTTCCTTAACTTTAGGGGTTCTTGAAATTTCTTTTTACAACCACTTTACCCTTTAATTAATTGAATTGTAACCAACTAGGGGTTTCTTAACCATTCTTCAGGGATTCCAACTTCACAAGGCCATAACTCCTCAATAGTGAGGAACCACGTGGCATACCACCTATCAATGGAAACAACATGACAAGTACTATCCATTTATGAGTTTCTTACCTGCATTTTCACTATACTTCATGTCCATATTCCTCAACCAAATTTGGGTTCCATAAACACACCTATGGGGCTCCTTGTGGAATTCTTCAAATGCACTCATCAAATTTGCTAACATCAACCACTCTTGTTTACATCAATAACAACTAACTCACCATAAATATAAACCATACAAATGATAACTAGATATCCAACGATATCATCTACATCTATGGGGATTTTCGACTTATCCAAGGGTTGAGATCAATATCCAAGGTTTGAAATTAATGACAACCAAATTTCCAAACCAATTGTCCAACAACATCCCCCTTTGGAATTTATGGCAACATTAATGGCATGCATTGATGGAAACACTCATGTTATATGCATACTCATGCTCATTCTCTCCTTGTGACCATCGCTCCCCCTATGTTCATGCCATTGCTCTTATCTCTCCTCCTTTGAAATCAATGGAAAAGGGTGTATCTCCTTGGGGATGCTCCACCTATCTTCATGCTTATATTATTTCTCTGTCCATGTTCCTCTTCTCTTTTTATATCAATAGAAAATGGTATCTCTCTTGGAGGCTACTCCCCTTGTCTTCGTGCATATTTTATTTCTCTCCATTTCCATGCCTTGTTCTTTGTCTCCCCCTTTTTGCATACTAATGATCATCCCTTTTGGATCTCTTTCTCTGATGATTTATATTCCCTTGAATTCTTTGCAAGATGTCATGTAAATGTAGGGATACCTGTAAATGTTTCCTTTCCTCTCTTCCAGTGATTCTTATTGTCCATTTGTGCTTCCTCTTGAAACTCACTGATATATATATAAAACATTAATTACTTGAATTATTCAATCACTTGTCATGTTCACTTGACCATACTGTTGAATGATTTCCTTCGGACGATATGGATTGTGTTACCGATTTATCTTTACTTGTTCTATTATTCCTTTCACTGTTCGCCTTTTTGTGACCAATCAATTCCAACTGTCAATACACTGTCATATATGTGTATAGTCCTGTCAAATCTCTCATGAATCTATCTCTTTCCATATGTCACAAATTGTTCATAACTTTTCTACTAAATTTTCCATGATGCTGACCCATATGTCATTGTACTATCATGAAGGCTTCTATGCTACAATTGATCATCACATATTCCTTTTTCTCAGACTGAATCAGATATTTCCACTGATGTGCAATACATCCTCGAATCTGTAATGAATATATCCCTACCTCAAAAGTGTGTCAATGCTATTCCTCTGATATCTATATGGGAACACCATTTCTTAATCGATCAATTTGTCATTATGTACTTCTTCTATTTGAATGTTTTGATTCTGTCTCTAAAAACACTTCGAACTTATCGAAGGATGGTTCTCTGATTTGTAGTAGCTACTTCATAGACTCCCCCTAATCAATATTAAGATTTACTAGGAGTCTCCAAGCTAGATGGCTCAGAACAATGGGGGAATATTCCCTAATGCAGAGTAATGTTCTTCTTTGTTTGTAGACTCATCATCTCTCTTAACATTGACTTCTTCCTTTTTTCTCATGGATTCATTATGATATTGCACTACAATTCCTGAGAGTACAATATCTTGGGTTTGTTCTTCTTTTCTTTCTCACACCACTGCAAATACTGCGATCTCTGGGACCTGTCCTTTATTTACCTTCTCTTTGTGTATTTATTTTATTCTCCAAACCTTCATGTATCTGACATCAATGTTTTCTTTCGTTGAGGGCTCTATCATGCTTCTGCAATTCCAATATATGTGACCATAATTGTGGCATTTGTAACATTCAATATTGTTGGGAGCCACATAGGTATTTCTTGTCTAAACACTTCTTCCATGTGCTCTGCAATCTACATCCTTATTTCCAAAGTTAGTACAAATAAAACAATGACAATAAAAGAAAATTTCATACCTAGGAGTGAATGATCTTCTTTATGGTGAATTCCTTTTGAATGCATGCCTCGGTTGATCATGATCTTCTCTTATGTTGATTCCTTCATCATGATTGAAGCTTCTTTGTTTCTTGAATGTGGAAGGTATTTTTGAAGATGTATCTCTATTATACTCATTATTCTTTGATTCTTGTTGACCATGATTCCTTCCTTTGAGTGCTTCTGCATAGCTCTTACCCTTTTCTTCATTCTTCCTTTCTAGCAACCTGGACTGCTTCTCTTCAAATTTCTTTTATGATATTGTGAATGTTTCTCTCTCTTCAACGATCTTGTTGAGCTTGAAAATTTTAACTCTTAATGCAACAACTTCTTCTTCAATCTTCTCAACCTCTTCTTCTTTCTTCATCATCTGAATCTTTATGACTTCTTCCACTCTTTTTTCTTCTTCAAGTTGAATTTTAAAGGAGATGAGTTCTTCTTCAAGTCTTCTTTATCGTTGACTGAATTATGATTCAATATGGTTTAGATCCTCATATATTTCCTTGAGATGGTTTTTCAAAATCTTCTCTCTTTTCTCTGTGTCCTTTCTTTGTGCTGCAATTTCATATTCTAGACAGTGCTTTTCCTCCAACTGACTTTTGTATGTTTCCTCAATTTTTCCGGCTTCTTCCACTTGGAATTTTAGGCTCATAACAATATGTTATAATTCTTCAGGGCTTTGAAAAATTTCATTTAGTTTTATCATTTCTTCTTTGAGAGACTTTTTTTCCTCTCTTTATTTATTTCTTTAGTTCATCTAAAGCATCGATCAATTCTACTTCAATATCTACTATTCCTTCTTCACAATCTTATTCTTCTGAATCAATATAAAATAACGCGCATATTTATTCTTGTTCTATAACTTAATCTTCTTTAATGTTCTCTGGTTTTGTGATGGGATATTCCTTTGAATAGATACTTTGTATCCTTTCCAAAAGTTCTTTAGTTGATGAAAATTTTCCCACTTTGTCTTTTACTGAATGGGGTAATCCTTCATGTTATCCCCTAGACTAAAGATAACTAAGGAGATTATTTCTCAAGGCCTGCAGATAATAGACTTGGAGTACCGAGAGCCATATTGACTTGAGCCTTGTCGAATAAAATATATGATATCTATTTCGACATTAAATTGTCAACCCGGGCCTCATAAGCTTCGAGGTGCCAACACTGTATATGAAGGTCTAGAGATCTAATCTAGCCTAGCCTAATATAATGCTGATAAACTCAAATAATGAAGAGCTCTAAGAAATTCTATAATTATGAACTATTTACCCTAAGCAACTTCAAACAAGGAATTGATGGAGTATGTCTAAATAAGAAAATAACAATCTATTCTTAAAGCTAGTTAATCTATTCAATTTCTTTTTGAATAAGAAAACAACAAGTAAATAAGAAAGTAAGCAACTAATATATCTATCTCTGAATGAAAACTCATCTACCTAACTAAAAGAAAGAAAAACAAGAACTCACATCCTGATGGCATCTAACTACTAATGACAATTCAAGTAAACATCAATCATTCACTCTATAACATAACTGCTGGAAAATATTCTATTAAAATCACTAATTTAAGCAAAGCTATAAACTCATAAACTCATAATTTAATTCTTAATTAAAAATCTTAATTCAAATTCATATTTAGAATGACAATAAAAAAACAACAGTTTGTGCAAACCTATGACTCTTGACTATTGCTAACTAGAAATTATAACTCGAATTCATAACTAAGATTTCATTAAAAATCATAATCTAAGTAAACTAAACACTCGCTAAAAATCACACTCAACATTAACCAAAATTCTATTGAGAACTACAACTCAACAGGGATGATTTTAAGGATGGAAATTTATTTTAAAATGTAGAAACCTTGGCGAATCTTACTAATACTTCATATGTCAACTATAAATGTTTGGCGATATTTTTGTAAAAATATTCAAGTTTCTAAGTATTTTATATAGTTTTTATAAATTTTTGGCGATTTTTAAGGTAAAATAATTTTATCCTATAGAATTTGTGCGAATAATTTTGAAAATAGCAAATCTCGTTTTTGGAAAAACCATGGAAAATTAGCCCATGAGAGAAATTTATCCCCTAAAATCATCCATGCAACTCAAAATCCATTTCTGTTTTACCATGCTAATGCTAAAAACAGAATTGTCAAATGAAGAAAACCTACAAGAAAGATTTGGATTCATAACTTGAAAAATAAACACTATCTAAACTAATACTCTGTTAATATAAACACTGCCTAAACTATAACAACTAATCTATCCAAACTAAACATAAACCTATCTAAATTAAGATTCTATCAAAACTACCAAAAGCAATCAATCTATCCAATATTGAAAATAAATCTGTCTAAGTTAGTACTCTGCAGAGTCACTCATAACTAAGAAAGTGGAGACATAACAATTCAATTAACTAGCTTCTTCAACCTGCAACAAAACACATTCATTAGCATTAGCTCAGAAAATAATCTGCAATTAAAAGGAGGAATTAGATACACAATTCTGCAACTAAAATAAACACACAATAAGCAATCAAAATTGGGAATTTGACACAATAAAAAATGATTTTGAAAACTAAGAAAGGAAACTGAACAATTATAAATCTACACTAATAAGAAAATCACCCACACCACTAGTGGGCCTCCCAGGAGGTCCAGGCAACTCCTCAACACGAAATTGTGATCAGAGAATCAACATGATACTATATTTCATTAAAAAATGCAGTCTAATCATAAGTTTATAGAGATGTCTCAGTTACACAATAAAAATGTCTTCTTAAAATTCTTCTCTTGGTCTTTCCACTACTGGTGGTATTTATAGGCGAATTACAACTCAAGAGGTCGACCACTGAAAGGGTCGACCTCCTCTAAAAATATCAAATTCATTAAATGAGATGCTAACATCTTTGGCTTCTCAGTGATGAACATAACTACCTAATCTAAGATTTCAAGAGCTCAATAGTTGGAGGCCACGAGGGTGAAAAAAACCCATGTTGTCGATTCTCCCAACACATGCCTCTGATATAACAACCGTCAACTCACCCACGTTTTTAGTGACGGATGCAGTGCCAGACACAGTGCCAAATGGAGTACTGGACAAGCTACCTGATGGAAATTTTCATTGCGAATTTGTCCTGTGACACACAAATCACACATTAGATTCTTTTAATCATTAAATCAAATTGAATTTAGCTCAAAACCATTGCAAAACATTAATTGCACATACTTGTTGTAGATCCACGATGAATTTATATAAAATCCTTTGAAAACATATTCAAAATGGTTATTAATACATATAATACCAGTACAAAAAGGATTTAGTCATCATCATAAAAAAACCAAATTTTGAGCCCAACATTATCCCCACACCTAAGGATTTACAGGTCCCATTGCAAACAAAAATGAATCACCCAACATGACTAGACTTGCGAAGGAGGGGGTGGATTAACTTTAGAAACTTGTCTTGGGACTTTTGCGATGTTTCAATTTCATCCAAAGACCATTATTGGTGGAATTAATATCATCAACCAAACATTGTAGAGAATTCATCTTGACTTGTAGGTTAGCGTCATCATGGCGTAAATGACGACTCAATGTTTCAAGGTATTTAAGTTTGAACTCGAGGGTTTGGAGTTTTTGGAGGCTGCCGATGATATGTGAGGAAGCTTTGAGATGTATATTATACTATTTATTCTTTAAAACATGCAAACATCAATTTTACCTCTGCAAAATTAGTTTCAAAAGTGACTTCCCAGAAGCGCAACAATTCTGGCCTGGCGAACTTGTGAAAAATAGGTATCAAAGTGACACCTGTAAATCCAAGCTAGTAACTCCTGTGTAAACACTGAGAGAGGTTTTTGTTTTTGAATAAGTCCTTGATAAAAACCTCTCTTGATTTTCAAAAATTCACTTCCATTTGTTAGGAAAACACGACAATAAAACATGAATAAATCACGAAAAACAAAGTGTTTTATTTTTTAAAAACTAGGCCTCTAAGAGAATTGAATATATCCAAAACCATAAAGTATATTCAAAAAATGATAGATTTTATTGTTTTTGGGTATTTTATGGACAAAAACCTCCTCTAGGTTTCAAAAATAATTTCCCATTTTTTCATAAGCCAAGCTTGAAGTTGGTTACTCAAAAATTACAGAAGTGCAACGTGCTCTCAGCAGAAACGCAATGTTGTCTTTGAGAGGGTTTTTGGAGGCCTTTCCAAAGGAGTTTTGGGCTAAAAGTGGTATGGTTGGAAATTTTATGATGTCTTCTACACAATGGAACCATCAGGCACTATAGACACCTTCTCCAAACCTCTGAAAAACTGACTTGAAGTCAAGTTGTCCAAAAGTGCAAGAACCCTCCTATAGCGATTGTATTCGGGGAATTTCTCTCAAATAATAACACCTGTGCATAACATGAAGGAGGTTTTTGTTTCTTGGTCTATTATTGACAAAAAAATCTTTTACTTTTGTCAAATTCATCTTCCTTATTTCATAAACCAATTTTGAAGTAGAACTTTGACCAAGACAATCATTTGAAAATTTATGACAAGGAATGATTGCATGACCATGATGAAAATTTATGACCTTGGATAAGTGGAGGGAGTAGTAATGACACCTAGACACACCAATGACCATTTTACAACCAAGATATGTCAAATTTTATTTGAGAATTTTATTTGAAAGTATAACAATTTGACCTAATGACCCTATCAATCACATGAAAGAGTAAATTTGATTACTGCTGACTGTCATAACTAATAGATGCTAACAAAAGGATTGGTTTGTATTGGTAGACATGGTGAACATGAGATTTTTTTATTTCCTTGTAGTGGATCTGTAACAATTCAAACAACTATTCCTCTTTTCATAAGCTTGTAATATAGATGGCAATGAGTATTTAGCAGTTGTTATCGCTCTGTATTTGTCACAAAGAGTAGTTAAGTATAAGTAGTCTTTTATTGCATAAACATAAAAATGAACATAAAGCTTATAACACACACAGTGATGTCAGTAGTATAGAATTTAGCATACCAATACAAACAAACGTTGATATAATGTTAAGAACGAAATATCGATATAGCATAGAAAAAACTAAGAATAAGTACTCAATGCATTGAAAAAGAGAGAAACTCAGATAATAAGCCTCTTCGAGGGGGCAACCTCCTTATGCTCACATAAATGTACAATTACAATATGATTCAAAATGAAAATGTATCCTTGGTATATATAGGAGACTAGGAGGTATAATTACAACTAATGGACTAAAGATGACATAAATAAAATAGCATTACTAATATAATATGCCCTAATTAAGGGGTAATGAGACATTATTTAGGGCTTAACATGCCCCTCCCCTTGAGACAAGTGTTGTTCGCAATGCTTGAGTAACACTGGATGCTTCTGTATTAAAGAATCATCTTCCCAAGTGGAATCTTCAGCTGATAGTTTCCTCCATTTAATGAGATACTCTGAAATGGATCTATTCCTCAACTAGCGAATTCTTTTGTCAGTGATGGCTTCAGGATCCAATATGATTTTTCCTTCCTTGTCAAGTTCTGGAAATATATTTTGAACTGGGATCTTGTCACCTATAACCTTCTTTAAGCATGAAACATGGAAAACTAGGTGTACTCGTGAAGATGCAGGCAACTCCAATTTGTATGCCATAGTACCAATCTTTTGCAACACCTTATAAGGGCCATAGTACTTTGGCGATAATTTATTATCCATCTTGGCTTTCTTGAGGGACATCTGTTTGTATGGTTGTAGTCTTAAAAACACCCAATCCCCTACTTCAAAACTTATTTCACTACGATGTTGATCTGTTTGTTGTTTCATACGATTTTGTGCCATGGTCAGGTTGTCCTTTAATATTTGGAGAACTTGTTGTTGATGCTTGATGTGATCTTTCACTTCTTGAACCTTAGATTTTTCTTTTAGAGAAGAAGTGATGGAAGGAGGGTGGTATCCATAGAGTGCCATAAATGGTGTCATTTTTGTTGTAGTATGAAAGGAAGTGTTATACCACCATTATGTCAAGGGTAACCATTTGAACCATTGTGTTTGTTTATCAGAGACGAAGCAACAAAGGTAGCCTTCTAGACATTTGTTCACTATCTCGGTTTGTCCATCATATTGAGGATGATAGGATGATCTATGAGCCAATTGAGTACCCAAACAACAAAATAATTCTGTCCAAAAATGTCCAGTGAAGATGGGATCTCTATCACTTACAATAATCTTTGGGCTGCCATGTAGCTTTTGAATTGTCTCCATGAATGAAGTGGAAATTGTACTAGCTTTGAAGGGATGAGAGAGTGCACAAAAGTGTGCGTACTTGGTCAATCTATCAACAATCACCATGATGACACTCTTTCCTTTAGACTTTGGTAACCTTGTGATGAAATCCATGGAAACCTCCTACCAACGCTGACTTGAGATGGCTAATGGTTGTAAAAGACCCGGGGTCTTAATTTTTGCCACCTTATTTTGTTGGCAAACCAAACATTCCGCCACAAACCTTTGAACATCATTTTTAAGGCCATCCCAAAAAAATTCCTTATTGACCCTATGACAGGTTTTTAAAAATCCCGAGTGCCCTTCTACTGGAGAGGTGTGCAATACCAATAGTACCTTTTGTTTGAGTTGGGATTTCTTACATAAATATAAGCGATCTTTGTACCATAGTGAATCATTTTTCCATGTAAATGTATCTGATGTATTGGAATCCTGCTGCAACCTTTGAATGAGAGTCCACACTTTTTCATCATTCTTCCATTCATCCCTTGCTTCTATTATCCAATCAGGTTGGATGATTGAGATAGCACAGAGCAAGGCCTCAACATATTCATCCTTCCTTGAGAGTGCATTTGCCACAACATTTTGCTTCCCTTTTTTATAGACAATTTCAAAATCATAACCCAATATCTTGGTTACCCATTTTTATTGTTCTTCTGAAGATAGTCTTTGTTCCAAGAAGTATTTAAGACTATCATGATTGGTTTTGACCTTGAAGTGCCTACCTATTAGGTAAGGATGCCATTTCTTCAATGCATGTAGTATTTCCATCATTTCCTTCTCATAAATGGGTTTCTGTAATTCCTTTCCCTTGAATGGTCAACTTTCAAAATTCAGGGGCCTTCCTTCTTGCATTAGGACAACACCAATTCCATTTCCCAAGGCATCACATTCCAAAATAAAGGTTTTTGTGAAGTCTAGAGTGGTCAAGACAGGAGCTTTGCACATCACCTCTTTAAGTTAATCAAAATCTTTAGTTGCCTCTGGAGTCCATTAAAATGCATCCTTCTTAGTTAGTGTTGTTAAAGGTGTTTCTATTGTTCCATAGTGTCGAACAAACTTGCAATAGTAACCTGTCAAACCCAGAAATCCTCTAAGATTCTTCAAATTTTTTGGAATCGGCCAGTCCATCATGGCCTTAATCTTGTTAGGGTCTACCTTGACACCTTCATGAGATACAATATGACCCAAATACTCTACCTCCTTCACTCCAAAGAAACATTTGGATGGTTTGGCATATAGTTGTTGCTCC
>ML781356.1:559751-569919 GCA_009831015.1 Picea engelmannii | reverse complement strand
TGGTAAAAATTTCAGCTCTTTATTCGCTATAATTATGGAGATACACTCTGTGGAATATAGGGTTTGTGACCAGTCCTGAAACTAGTCAAAAAACAGGTGTTCTGGGTAAAAAAGTCATAACTTTTTCATACAGACTCCAAATGTAGTGGGACCACTTCCATTGGAAATAGTACAGACTTTGGTTTCTTTTGTGCGAGTTTCATAATCAGATGTTAAATATTGAGCGCGGGGCATGTTGTACAAGTTGGGTCTTCTGAAAAGACCAAAATTGAATAAAGTTTTATTATCTCTCATATATTCTTGGGTGGAAGGAAGGGGAAAGGATAGAGAGTTCAAATATCTCTTGATATTGGAGGATTGTATATTCCTCTTGGATGTTTATCCTTCCCTTTACATTTGGAAGCTGTAGCTACCTTTGGAAGTCATTACTTCCCTTGAACAAAAACTATTGATTATTTCTCATATATATTGTGCATGGTGTATTGTGGTGTATTGGTGTAACTCTTATACTATTGTTCATTGCTCATTGGATATAATTGAATGGTTTAAGTATAAGTTGGAAAATGTTTTTAAATTGTACTTGATACTGATTCACCCCCTTCTCAGTTTCAACATTTATTGCCTCCAACTTAGCTTCCATCTCTTGTAGCTCATCTTTTGTTATTGTCTTCTTTTGTAAATAATTTATTTCCCTGCGCATTTCTTCACCTTCATCAAGAATCCAATTAGGATTTTCTGGAGGCTTATTTGGTGTAGAAGTTCCCTTTTTGGGTGGCATGTTGGCCAAGTATCACTTTTGAACCTTGATTTTGAGGTGGTTCTGCTCGACAATCTTTCTTCTACTGTATCTCCAAATTTTCAGCCCTTTTGGGTATGAAAATTTCCTTTTTGTAGTTCTATGATATTTCTTCTCTGCAATGCCACAGTTCTGATCAAAATTGGATGTGCCAAGTGGAATTTATGGTAACTTCCCCACAACTTGCTAATTTTTGGCCTTTCCAGGAGATCTCACTTGTATAGCGTGCCCCACACAAAATAAATGATATAAAATTCTGAAACTCATGCCAAAACTACTACAAACTATCCACTATCCAACGAAACTAGTCTCACTCAATTTGGATACTCTAGGAAGAAGTTATGATTTTTTTACCTGGAACACCTTCTTGAGACTAGTCAATAGGACTAGTCAGATACCCTATCTTCCACAGGGTGTATATACAAATTTAAGATGACCCAGAATTTAAAATTTTTACCACAGATACCTTACTAAATTCTATGTATTTTCTTTGGATTTCAGGGTCTGCAATGTTACATAAAATGTTTTTTAGCAAAAATTCCACAATGACTCAGTTCAGGATGATTCCAGAACCCTATCTTGCACAGACTGTATCTCCGAAATTATAAGGCCTCAGGAGCTAAAATTTTAACCCAACGTACTTTGATCTGTCTACTAAAGATCCTCCAAGCCATTCCTTCTGAAACATTGTAGAAACAAATTTATAGCGAAAATTCCAATGTGTCTTAGATGTAGCAGCGAAACCCCAAGACCTTGAGCTTTGATACCATATGTTAAGAACCAAATATCAATAATAGAAAAACCTCAGAATAAGTACTCAACGCATTGAAAAAGAGAGAAACTCATATAATAAGACTCTTCGAGGGGGCAACCTCCTTATTCCCACATAAATGTACAATTATAAGATTATTCAAAATGAAAATGTCTCCTTGGTATATATAGGAGACTAGGAGGAATAATTACAACTAATGGACTAAAGCTGACATAAATAAAATAACATTACTATCCTAATATTCCCTAATTAAGGGGTAATGAGCCACTATTTAGGGCTTAACATATAATAGCCCAAGACATTGTAAAAAACAATATGGCATAATTTTGACAGAAATTCTACTTCCTCTTCATGGGTTTTCTATACAAATGGGAAGTGCTTAGAATTTTTTTTTTAGCTCAGAAAAATCCCCCCAAATCAAAGATATGGTATGTCCTCATGCCATGAATTAATTGGAACCAACCTTTCATTCATTTGAAAACTCTATATTGTTAACAAGAGTCTATAGACAATATTCAAGAAAATTAAGCCAACATAATTATTAAGAAAAAAAAAAAGACTAGAACTTAGAAAAACAAAGTATTAATGTTATGTTATGGGAGTGACCAAAACGACACCACACTAATTCAGATTTCTTAATACATACAATTTCATCAATTTATTCTCATGAAGACCATATAAGTTGTGACAGGGGATTTTCTTCATGTCCCTGGATAGAAAATATGAGGGTATAGATGATCTATAAAACCCATAGGAAACCAGTCATCCCTTCTTACTTTCTCAAAGGCTTATTGTCATTCAAGTAATATGGATAAAGTTTGCATTTGAGTTCATTAGACTCCTTAAATTATGGGTCCCACTTCTAGGATAGTGACATCCTAGGTATAGTATGAATTAGATGATAGGGTCTTAAGATCATCTTACAGTCATTCTCAAATGGAAATTAAATGAGATTTATTTAGCCCTTTTGTTCAACCATGCATGCTTCTTCTTAAGGATCTACAAAATTATATCATTCATATAGAAAAATATAGATTAGGCATAGTAAAAGATATCAAAGTCAGAACCCATTGCCAACAAGCTTGTTTAGTACCCTGATGGGGTAGCTCTAATATCTAAGAAATATCCTATTAAGGCATAGTGCCCCATTGCAAGCGATCATGTTCAGTACCCCGATGGGTTTGCCTAGTCATACGATAGGCTGGTACCCACCGCCAATAGCCTTGTTCAGTATCTCGGAGGGTTATCCTCTTACACTCTTTTACAGCAGAGAATGGTCCACCATCTTTTAAGAATTTTTTTATATAAAGATTTCTTTTTGCAAGAAGATGGGGAGGCATCTCTGAAATTTATTTTACGAAATAGGATGGTATATGGGCTAGAGGACACTCTATAAATTGCCCATAAAATATTGTTCATATCAAAAATATACTTATGCAGTTATATTAGTCCAAAGACATGTCATTGTCAAACTTACTTAATGTGTAGTGGATGAGTCTGTAAGAGAATGACTTAAAGGTGTCTCTAGTCCCTAAGTCTATCCTCTTCATATAATATTATAGTAGTGTTCCCTCATAAGTAGAAGTTTCATTCACTCTCCTGCTACTATTTGATAAGGATGCTTGAATAACAAGCTTTGATACAAAACTAGGATGTACAAATTACCTATAGGTATTACTATGTATATCTTTTAAAATTTAAGTAAATCCCCATAATGTATTAAAGTTTGTTCTTCAGGCTACTATTTATAGTGAGTAGTCTGGATTATGTACGGTACAAGAGAACAATATTAACTATCAATACTATCTTTATCTTAGCTCCTTTATTAAAAATAAAACACAAAGTAGGGTTGTAGTAAACTTTAAGTTGAACTAACAACATACAACCTCTATTCATTATCCTACCCGACCTTAAAAGAAAGGAAAATATTTAGTCAAGTGTAAGAACTTTTCCAATGTAAGAATGTGCGCAGTAAGATAAGAAGCATACCCATATCCACATATGGAATATTTACTGCAGGGATTAACTGGATATGAAGAACCAACCAACCTACTTGTTTTGGCATTAGAAGGTGTTGAAGAAGAGAATGGTATTGTGGTCGGATGACCTCTTGAAACCCAATTTCAATGTAGTCTTGATGTTCATCAATAGTAATTTCTATGCTTTCCATCATACTATGCAGATCCTCTTATTCTGGATGATTGATTTCTGAAGTACATAAAGGATTTGTTGAGATGGATGTTGAGAACCCCTCAATATTAGGTCTTAGTGATTTCTCTCCACTGGATGTAGTCCATAATTTTTCATCTTTCGGTAACGTACCCAACCAACCACAAGCCGGGGTATGCTACCTATAAGCCCACCCTTGGACATCTTTCTCATTATGATACCTTCTTCATTTATTAAAGATGCATAAGATAAGAGAATTAATGACATGCAGAACAATATCGATCAAACATGCATGTTCTAAAGATTCAATTAACGATAATTAAATATACAACAAAAAAACATTCATACACAGATAATAATATCACAACAAACAACACTTATCTTTATGAAATATGACACCAACTGGATGCATACCAATGACGTTCCACCCAACTTTAGACACTACTACTCCAAATCTCAACAACAACGTCACCCCCGAGCCAGGGATATGAATCCATAAGGACAATTTTAGAGTGAACTTGGCTTCCCAAACCAATCAACTCTCAAGCTCTCACATGCTTCCCATACAGTAATCCAAGTACCCAACTCTCTTCTACCCATCTTGCACCACCCAAGAGAATGAACCTCCACATTTCTCTGCCATGTAGTCCCTTAGGAAGTTCTTCTCCTTATTCGGGTCTCCAGCGCAACTGGTCCAGAATCTCAATGCCAGAACTCTCAAGACTCACAACTGTGAGCCATGCTAGACACAAGCCACTGCATCTCATACATGCAGGCCTCAAGTCACGACTGTATCACACCAGAGACCACTACAACCAACTATCCCATGGCTAATTATTTTTCAATTCGGCCCCCCTTCCCGAGACCAATACCCAGGTGAGGATGGATGGAGGAGGAAGGTAAGTTCATGGGAGTGTGTGAGGGTAAGAATGAGGTAACATAAATGTGACAGATCAGACAAGCCAATGAACAACCCCACAATCAGACTAGGGGTGGGTTTAAGTATGTTCGTGCGGAAATCAAGAACCTCCTGGCCTCCCCAAGAAGCTCACGTAGTCGATCCCCCCCCTTTAGGTAAAAAGGTAATTAACATAGGAATAAGAATTTATCCCCTCAAGCCCCCTCTCTTGTGGAATCATAGCCCCCTATAAATCTAGTCCTTGTCCGTCTAGCAACCAATGATGTATTTATTATTAATAATGATAAAGACATTACATGTCTTCGTCACACTGGACTTTTAATAATTATTTGGGCACTCTGGCCTCTCAGTATCGTAACAATACATTATTTAAAATGGGGTTTCAAAACCTAGGGTGTTACATCCCCTCCCCCTTATTTTGGCACTATCCTCAATGCATATACAAAACAAATATCAAAATCTCAAATTTATTCAAAAATCTGCGGGTACTCTACCCGCATGGCATCTTCATGCTCCCAGGTAGCATCTTTAGGACTGTAGTAGGTCCACTAAACTTTTTCCAGCTCTATAACTTGATTCCAGAGCATTTTTACCTTTCTTTCCAATACCTGTATTGGTTGAACCTGAAAATCTCCCTCCATCTCTACTTGAATCAGATGTCAATCATTAACATGGTAAGGATCGTGTACATATTTCTTCAGTAAATATACATGAAATACATTATTCACATTCATGGAAGTAGGCAATGGAAGCATGTATGCAACTGGCCCTATTCTGTCCAATATTTCAAATGAACCACAGAATCTAGCTGCCATCTTTGTACAAATCCCCAATTTCAAAGGGATTTTCTTGGTCTTCACTTTCAAAAGTACATGCTCCCCCACTTTAAATTCTCTAGCTGCCATGTTCTTGGCTGCATAAAATTTCTATCTATCCTAAGATGCCTTTAAATTCTACTTGATCTTGACCACCTGGTCTTCCATGTCCTTGAGAAACTCCGGCCCAAGCATCACTCTATCTGTTGGGTTGTCCCAGCTCACTGGATTATTGCATTTCCTACCATACAAGGCTTTAAATAGGCTCATTCTCAGTGAATCTTGATACCCATTATTATATGCAAACTCGACCAAGTGTAAGTAATCTTCCCACTTGGATGGCTTATCCATCACATACATTCTCAGCATGTCTTCAATTATTCGATTGAGTCTCTCCATTTTCCCATATGTTTGGGGATGATATGTTGTGCTAAAGTTTAGATTTGTGCCAAATCCTTTAAACAATCCCCTCCATAAATTGGAGGTAAACTTTATATCTTTGTCCAAGACGATTGTTCTAGGTATCCCATGCAACCTAGCAATTTCCTTCATGAAAATTTCTGCAATATTAGCTGTTGTATGCGTTGTCTTCATAGGCACAAAATTAGCAACCTTTGTTAACTTGTCAACCACCACCATGATTGAATCATGTTTCTTATTCATTATGGGTAATCCTATGATGAAATCCATGGTGATCACTTCCCATTTCTTCTCTGGAATTGGCAATGTAACCAACAACATCCTTCTTCATTCCTGGTGAAAAGAACTGGATTCTTACTGCTGTAATTATTTTCTGGTAACCGAGATGTCCAACATAAGGAACATCATGCATTCCCTTTAGTACCAAATTCATCGGTTCTCCAGAACTAGGAACATAGATCCTACTCTTATGCATGGGTAATCTATCTTCCTTTATTTTCTTCTGTACATCTCCTTGTTGTAAGTTTTCCTTTACCTGTAGGTAATGATGATCTGTAACAAGACCATCTAAAATTATTCTCTTCAAGTCTGACTGATGCATATTGACAACAGTAGTATGCATGAGATGCACTCTCCTACTAAGTGCATTGACACCTTTATTCTCCTTTCCCTTGGTATGCTTGATATTGAAGTCATATTCGCTTAAAAATTCCATCCATCTTGTTTTCCTAGCATTCAAGGTCGGTTGTTCAAAAAGATACTTCAGGCCAATGTGGTCTATCTTTAATTCGAATTTCTTCCCCATGAGATAATGCCTCCACATCCTCAAGGCGTGAACAATGGCAAAAATTTCCATGTCATGCGTGGCATAGTTCCTCTCACGTTCCTTAATATTTCTAGACTCATATCCAATGACATGTGCATTTTGCATGAGGAATCCCCCAAGTCCTTCCTTACATGCATCTGTGCATACCACAAAACTTTCATTTGGGTCAGCAATCTTTAACACAGGCGCACTAGTAAGTAATTCCTTCAACAAATTAAAATTATTTTCACACTTGAGTGTCCATTCAAATTTAGTTCCCTTCTTTTGCAAATAAGTGATAGGATGAGAAATCTTAGAGAATCCTACTATGAACCTTCTGTATTATCCATCTAATCCCATAAAAGATTTGATGTTTGACATATTTCTGGGTGTTGGCCATCCTCTAATGGATTTGATCTTCTCTGGATCTACTGCTATGCCCTTCTTTGAAATAATGTGTCCCAAGTAATGGATCTTCATTTGATAAAAATAACACTTACTTAACTTGGCATACAACTGATGTTCTCTCAGTACTTGAAATACCAATCTTAAGTGATGTTCATGCTCCTCTTTAGACTTAGAATAGATAAGTATGTCATCCAATAATACTATGAGAAAATTGTCTAAATAATTTCAATATATGCCATTCATTAAGGACTTGAAGACAACTAGTGCATTGTTTAGTCCAAATGGCACCATTACAAATTCATAATGCCCATACTGGTCCTAAAGGTTGTCTTATGAATGTCTTCTTCCTTGATTTGTACCTGATGGTATCCAACCCTCAGGTCAATCTTTGAAAATATATTTTCTCCTCTTTGATGGTCAAAGAGGTCATCAATTTAGGGTAGCAGATACTTTTTCTTTATAGTGTACATGTTTAGCTGTCGGAAGTCAATACACAACCTCAAGGTTCCATCCTTATTTTTGACAAAGAGTAATGGTGCTCCCCAAGGTGAAACACTTGGACATTTGTACCCTTTCTTCAACAATTCCTCCAACTCCATTTGTAATTCCTTTAACTCTGGTGTTCTCATTCTATAAGGTGTTTTTGACACCGAGGCAGCTCCTGGCACTAAATCAATTGAGAAATCTATCTCCCTTCTTGGTGGAAATCCAAGTATTTCTTGGAATACATCCTCAAATTCCTATAGTACTGAGAAATCTTCAAGGATTGGCCCCTTTGTATTATCTATATCTTCGACATGAGCTACATACAGTTGACATCCTTTCCTAAAACACATTTTCAACTGTAAGGATGAAATCTCCCTTATAGAGATGGGTCTTGGAACTCCTCTCACAGTTCTCTGTTTTCCATTTCCATCAATACATGTACATGTCTTGTTATGAAAATCTAGGACAACATGATTCTTGTCCAACCAATCCATCCCAATTAGAACATCATAAGACCCCAATTGTATGATATTTAGATCAGTACTAGTATTCACTCCATTAAGACTTATGGAACAACTTCTGACCATATCATGGATTCTCCTTTTGGTTCCAGTAGCTAACTGAACCAAGCTTGCTTTTCCAGGTTTACTTTTCTCCAAATGTATTTTATCCACTATATTAGGATCAATGTAACAATGAATTGCTCCTGAATCAATCAAAATAGAAATAGGATGGTTTATGATCTTACCTTCCACATCGATCATATTGGACTGGTACTCTTCTTGTCGATCATTTAAAGTTGCATAGATTCTTACCATATCTTCGATTGTTGTAGCCTCTTGGATGTTGTGCACAGTCTTCACTCTGTCTTTTCTATGTGGGAAATCCTTGTACATGTGATCTTCTTTGCATCCCCAACATTAGATTGGTGGTATTCCCCTTTTTCCCAAGGAATATTCTTTCTTGAAATCCCCCTTAGCATACTGATCTTGATGATTTCTATTAGGCTCATTCCTATTGAAGGGAGATTTGAATCCTTTCCTCCTCTGATCGGACTTAGCATTTTTCTTGTCCTTCCAATATTTCTGTAGGGATTCTCTTCCCTGGCCTTGCTCATGCATGTATTTAGCCTTCCTGATGGCTTTAGTCAAGGTCTTGGGTTCATCATACTTGATACTTTCGTTATAAAAGGTTGGAAATCCACTTAGAAATATCTGTATATTCACTTTATCATCACCAATGAACTTGACACACTTTAACAATCCCAAGAACTTCTTCTCGTACTCTGCCATAGTCATGCTTCCCAACCTAAGTTCAAAGAACTCCTGCATTTTATTGTCATAGAAATTCTCTGAGAGGTACTCCTTATGGAAGTACTTCTTGAACTGCTTCCAAGTGATCCCACTTTCATTAACATGTTCCACTTGCTTCAGTTGGTCCCACCATACTACAGCTTTCCCGTGTAAATGGTAGGTGGCAATCCTGGCTTCCAAGTTTGATAAATAGTTATGCAACTGAAAGTATTTCCTAAGCCCAAGAAACCATGCTTCGACATCATCTTCCCTTTCTCTTTCACCATCAAAGGAAGGTGGCTTGAGCTTCCTCAACTCTCCTTGCAAACTATCTACCTCTTGTTTCCTTCTTTGTTTCCTGACAGGGGACACCTCTGGACTACTTATGGGATCATATGATGCATAAGGCTTTCTTTCTGATTAGGGAGGTGAGTGGCGTCCATGAGCTCTGCTATACCTTCTGGAATAACCGGCTCTTCCATGATCATTTCTTCTTTCATGACACTTGCCTTCTTCCTCTTGACTTGAGTTTGATCCCTTATTCATTTTCCACTGCAACTGATCCAAGTTATACAACACTCGAGAGCATTTATCTAACTCTTCTCCCTCATCAATCTCTCGTTTTCTACTTTGTAGCTCTGCACTTCCATCTTCAAGCTTCTTATCGTTTCTATCAATGTTTCCTGCTCTCCTTTTTCCTTGCGTCCATTGGACTTTGTCTCTGCATTACCAACTCTGGTATTCTGACCTTTGGCCTCCTTATCATGACTGGAGGCTCCCTCACCTTCTTCCATTTCCTCAATATGCATCCTGCACTGATGTGCTTAAGCCTCTTAATTCTGCAAAATGTGTAAACGACCATTTTGTTAGAATTATGCATACGATAGACAAAAATTGCCAAACCATGCTACAAGTCTCTTTCTTGTTTTTTTTTATGGATATCATATCCCCATTCTCCAAAAATAATGGTCTCTTGTTATCTCTGGGCTGACACAAAATTTCATCCCTCACAGGCGCTTTCTTCAAACCACCTTCCCAGGTGACCACGACTATAAATTGCGGCTAAATCCTTCCTTAGCATGTTTCTATCTCGGAGACAACCAATTCGGCCCTTAGCCCTCCTTCCCTCAAATCTCAATCTGCATGTTGTTGGGACCACATATTGTACCTTTTTGCTCATACTTTTTGCCATTGTTATACCCTTCATCACCTGTATTTAGACTCATATTATCACTTCATCTGATCACCTCAAGGTATACAACGTCCTTTCTCATCACTATATGTTT
>ML781356.1:542135-552880 GCA_009831015.1 Picea engelmannii | reverse complement strand
TAAGGGTCCCTACTCAGAAAGGAAGGAACCAAAACATCCTACTCACTGTCTATTTTTCCTGTGTTAATCAGAACTGGGTTAGAGATCCCTGCTTAGAAAGAAAGGAATCATACTTCCTTGTTCTCTTTAGACTTCAACCTCACAAGTGTGCTAAACAAAAGTAAGGCCGAAAGCTCCTGCTTAGACAGAAAGGAACTAAGTGCTTTATTCTCTGTTAGATAGGGCTTATTGTTTTCTGCATTATTGCTTTCATGAAAGAGTGTTAGTACTGAGTCTCTGTTTGAGAATAAGGGTCCTGTTCTCTAATTTCAAGAGAGTTGTTCTTACCCATTGCAATGTTATTTTAAATGTAATCCAGGATTCTTAATTTGAACTATAAAGAATTGCAATAGGAAGATTTCTTTCCTGTGATACAATCCAGAGCTTCAGTTCACTTCAGCAAATTTAGATAGAATGATTTCCTTACTGCAACACTAAGTACTTTTGGAATTGAGAATACACAGTGCGCAACTATCTTTGAAACAAAAGACTTCCCTGGGTTGATAATTTATGTTTCACTTGGTTGTTTGAAATTAATTAAGCAATTATAGTGACCAACACATGTGACCATAGCCATGACCCTGCGCTTAGTTGATAAAACATTGGTCCAGAGCTTATGGACTTTGGGACTTTCGTCCAGGGCTGGATCAATGGTCCTCGTCCTCTTTCATAATCAACAATCGAGATCCACTTCGATACTTTGTGCTTCGGGAGTCTCAACTTTCCTTACTTTCCTCCTCCCGGAATGCTTTTACCCAGAGTTGATGATATATTGACGTGTTTCCTCCCACGGATCATCGGTTTTGAATCGCTTAAGCTCTTTGGGCTTCAGAAGTTTCAAACTTCCCTCATGCGCTTTCTCCCGTAGTGCTTTAACTCGAAGTCGACGATCCTTCGACGCATTTATTTTGGAATCAATGATCGAGATGCACTTCGGCCTTCAGGCCTTCAATCATTTTCGACCCAACGCAACCTATGACATATTTCCCCTTTAGTGTGCCCAGTCTCTAGACTGCATGATCTATCACCACGTGGTGAAATACTGGAAGCGGACACATTGCACAATTAGGTGGGTGACACATGTCACGTTGTAATCAAATTTTCAATACTCCAATTCAAAACTTACCGACACATGGCACACATCCCATGTGTCCATGTCATCCTAGGTGATGTCCACAAGCCACGCCACTTCATAATTTTTTGGTCCACATCACCTCCAGGTGATGTCATCATGCCTCACCACTTCAACTCTTCGGGCTTTGGGACTTCGGGAGTTTTAATACTATCACACTTCCAATTCTCCCGAACTCTGAATTCCCAAACTGGCCAATATGTTGCCATGTGTCCTCCTGGATCGAACGAGTAATATTCACTTTGGGTCTTAGTACTTCAGAGAAATCAACTCTCAACCTTCACTTTCCTCGAAAGTGTGTGGATTTCTACCACCTGTCCTCTTGGATCGGATGACCGAGATTCACTTCAAATCTTCGGGGTCTGAAAATCTCAATTCTCAACTGCTCCTGATCTCCTTTTCCCAGAGTGATTTTACCTGGAGCACACATTCGTTTGACACGTGTCCTCCTATAGATCGACGGTCCCCAAATACTTCTGCTCTTTGGAGGTTCGTCGCTTGAGTACCAACATGTCACATAACTGCATGCTTTTCAAATTGCGGGGGCATGCATTGGTGGTTTGGAATAACCCTCTTTTTTCCATGCATTCTCTTGACACTGACACATAACCCTTCAGGGAAACCATGGTTTGGATTGTGGGACCCCCTTGGGAAATTAACTCCCATGCAACTCAGTTCCCTGCAATGCTTGCTGGTTGTTGATCTCTCTCTCTAATGGGACCCGACGGTTGCGACCTTAACCTTGCCTCCTTTTCATCGGATGACCCTTGTTCGCCTATCCACTGATCCAAATATCCTGGATCTCTCTTGATCCTACAGTGGTGATATCTCCCGAATTCAACAGGAATGGTTATGATCCTTCGAACCCTTACAGAGGATCTATGACGTTCTATGTCCTGTGTAGCTTCTGCAATGCCATTGCTCCTGAGCTTTTCAATTCCACGGTCATAGTTCGATCTTGACCATGAGAATCTGACCAACATACCTGACCCATACTGGCTCAGTGTTTCAACCAAAGTCTCTAATACCAATCTGTAACATACCCATATAGCCATAGGTTGGGGTATGCTACCTGCAAGCCCACCCTTGGAATTCTTTCTCATTTTGATGCCTTCTTCATTTACTAAAGATGCATAAGATAAGAGAATTAATGACATGCACAACAATATCCATCAAACATGCATGTTCTAAAGATTCAATTAACAATAATTAATTATACAGCAGAAAAACATTCATACACAAATAATAATATCACAACAGAGAGCACTTATCTTTATGAAATATGACACCAACTGGATGCAGACCAAGGATGTTCCACCCAACCATAGACACTACTACTCCAAATCTCAACAGCAGTGTCACCCCCGAGCTAGGGCTATGAATCCACAAGGATGGTTCCAGAGTGAACTTGGCTTCCCAAACCAGTCAGCTCTGAAGATCTCACAGGATTCCCAACACTCACAACAATCCAAGTACCCAACTCTCTTCTACCTAGCTTACACCACTAGAGAGAATGGACCTCCACCTTTTTGTGCCACGTAGTCCCTCAGGCAGTCATTTTCCTTATTTGGGTCTCCAACGCAACTGGTCCATAATCTCAATGTTGGAACTCTCAGGACTCGTAGCTGTGAGCCATGCTAGAGACATGCCATTGCATCTCAGACATGCAGACCTCAAGGCATGACTGGATCACACCAGCGACCACTACAACCAACTATCCTATGGATAATTCTTTGGCAGTTCGGTCCCCCTTCCTGAGACCAATACCCAGGTGAGGATGGATGGAGGAGGTAGGTAAGTGCATGGGAGTGCATGTTAGGAACCAAACATCAATATAGCATATAAAAACCTCAGAATAAGTACTCAACGCCTTGAAAAAGAGAGAAATTCAAATAATAAGCCTCTTAGAGGGGGAAACCTCCTTATGCCCACATAAATGTTCAATTACAATATGATTCCAAATGAAAATGCCTCCTTGGTATATATAGGAGACTAGGAGGTATAATTACAACTAATGGATTAAAGATGACATAAATAAAATAAAATTACTAATGTAATATGCCCCAATTAAGGGGTAATGAGCCACTATTTATGTCTTAACATGCCCCTTCCCTTGAGACAAGTGTTGTCCGTAATGCTTGAGTAAATCTAGATTCTTCTGTATAAAAGACTCATCATCCCAAGTGGAATCTTCAACCGATAGTTTCCTCCATTTAATGAGATACTTTGAAATGGATCTATTCCTCAGCTGGAAAATTCTTATGTCAGTGATGGCTTCAGGATCCAATATGATTTTTCCTTCCTCGTCAAGTTCTGGAAATATAGTTTGAACTGGGATCTTGTCACCTATAACCTTCTTTAAGCATGAAACATGGAAAACTGGGTGTACTCGTGAAGATGCAGGAAAATCCAATTTGTATGCCATAGTACCAATCTTTTTCAACACCTTATAAGGGCCATAGTACTTTGGTGATAATTTATCATCCTTCTTGGATTTCCCAAGGGACATCTATTTGTATGGTGTTAATGTTTATGCCATTATTATAGTTCTTTGCATTTCAATAGATAAGAGAAACATAAGAACAAGATCACTGAGAAATACACATTCACAGGAGACACAACATTTATCCTGGGAAACCCTCTAGGGGAAGAAAACCCAGCAAAAACTTCCTTATCATAAATTGCCAATACAATGTCAAGAGATAACTCAAACCAATACAGATAGTCCTCTCCAAAAGATGCACCACTCTTCTCCCTCTCTCCAACTGGTAAATTCTAGCTTGCCTCTTAAGAATGAGCAAGTGAGTTGTGTGATAAAGTGAGGTGCTAGCCTCTCTATATATACAAGACTGGCACATGTGAAGGGTCTTCACTGGCAGGCCGACCTCTCACTCTGGGTGGGTAAACCTACCTTTAATTTATTTTTGGGTCTCAATAATAACTGTTGGGGCCGACTTCTTATTCTACCTATTACAATTGTCCGTTGACCAATCCACAAAAGGGGATTTGGTCCTAATACAATTGCCGACATGATTAATCCACAATGGGGATTAATCCTATGAATACAATAACAATAATAATAAGAATACTCTTTGCAGTTACATTATTTCAACACTCCCCCTTAACAAGAAGGGTATTCTTCAACAACATCAGGTGAGAGAGGTCTGCATCATTAGTGGCATCAGGAGGACAATATCATCAATATCATTTTGGAACATTGGCTGGAAAATTTACGAGTCATCGGAAGTTTTCTTCATCGACAACATCATCATTCTCGAAAGAATTCCATCATCATCTGCATCAATATGTATCGGTAAAAATGATACGTCATCACAACACTAGGCTAGCACATCACAGTACTACACTAGCTCAATGTCACAGCTGATAAGCTGGTAGCTTAGTGTCAGTCACATATTTCTTTACGTCTAACAACTAGGTCATAAGAAAGGTATACATCATCTTGCTTTATGTCTAACAATGAGGTCAGAAGCAAGGAATCATCTTGCTTTACGTCTAACAACTAGGTTAGAAGCAAGGAATACACACAACATCTTGCTTTACGTCTGAAAACGAGGTCAGAAGTAATGACTCATCTTGCTTTAAGTCTAACAGCGAGGTTAGAAGCAAGGAACACACAACGTCTTGCTTTATATCTAACAACGAGGTCAGAAGCAATGACTCATCTTTCTTTACGTCTAACAGCGAGGTCAGAAGCAAGGAACCCACAACATCTTGATTTACGTCTAACAATGAGGTAAGAAGCAATGACTCATCTTGCTTTATGTCTAACAATGAGGTCAGAAGCAAGGAACACACAACGTCTTTCTTTACGTCTAACAGTGAAGTCAGAAGAAATGACTCATCTTGCTTTATGTCTAACAGCAAGGTCAGAAGCAAGGAACACACAACGTCTTGCTTTATGTCTAATAGCGAGGGAAGAAGCAAGGAACACACAACGTCTTTCTTTACGTCTAACATCGAGGTCAGAAGCAATGACTCATCTTGCTTTACGTCTAACAATGAGGTCAGAAGCAAGGAATAAATATATACTCCCCCTTTCAGGGAGGGTCCTTTCGGACTATACCAAGCTTATCTCGAAAGTGTTAAAACTTTACACGAGATAGAGGTTTGGTCAACACATCAACAACCTGTTCATCCATGCTAATGTACTGGAGCTTCAAGGCTCCTCTCTGTACCATGTCACGGATGAAATGATAGCAGATCTCTATGTGCTTTGACCTATCATGGAATGCAGGATTCTCTGTCATCTTTATGCAGCTCTGGTTGTCACATAGAATCACGGTTGCTCTCATCTCCAAGTCAAATAGGCCAGTCAGCAACTTTCGAAGACATATAGATTCACAGCTAGTAGAACATGTGGAAATGTACTATGCTTTCGCTGTGCTGAGAGAAATACTAGACTACTTCCTACTCTGCCACAAGATCATGGTTGATCCCAAACTGAAACAACATCCAGAAGTGTTTTTTCTGTCAGCAACACTTCCTGCCCAATCTGCATCAGTGTATCCACTCAATGTGAAGTCATGATCTCCATCATAGCTGAGACCATAATCCATTGTACCTTTAAGGTACCTCATCACATGTTTTTCAACCACTAAGTGAACACATATGGGATCTACCAGAAACTAACTCAAGGTGTTCACTGCAAAACAAATGTCTAGTTTGGTGTTTGTCAGGTACATCAGTGATCCAATAATCTGTCTGTACAGTGTGGCATCTATCAAGTTTGACGAAGTATCGACCAACAACTTCAGCTTCATTTCCATGGGTGTATTCATGGACTTACATTCTAGCATGTCAAATCTCTTTAAGATTTCGACTGTGTACTTCCCTTGGTTAAGGAAGATCCTTTCTGGAGTCTTCCATACCTCAAGACCTAAGAAGTAATGCATTAGGCCAAGGTCTTTCATTTCAAATTCTGCAGCAAGTCTCTTTTTACATTCAGTGATGAGATTTTCTTCTATAGTTAAGAATAAGTCATCCACATACAGTAGTAATATTACTGGTTCATTATCCATAATTTTGAAGTAGAGATTTGAGTTTTCTTTACTCTTGGTAAAGCCTAAGCTCGTCAAAAAACTGTCTATATAGCCATACCAAGCTCTTGGGAGCTTGCTTCAATCCATATAAGGCTTTCTTCAATATGCAAGAGCTATGATGGTTATGATCGAAGTGTATCTAGACACAGGAGAGAATGTATCTTCATAGTCAATGCCTTCCTTCTGGGAAAAGCCACGAGTGACAAATCTTGCTTTATATTTTTCAATACTTCCATCAACAGCATGTTTTATTTTGAAGAGACATTTTGATGACACCACATCCTTACTTTTTGGCCTGGGAAGTATTTCCCATACATCATTCTTTATTATGGATTGGTATTCCTCTGTCATGGAATCTGCCCATTCCTTCTTTTGAATGGCTTCTTCAAATCATGTAGGTTCTTCATCAAGTAGATTTCACATCAAAGCCATGTAACTGGAGAATGGCTTTGGTATTTTCACCTGTCTCGTGGTTCCTTCTGGAACGCCATACTTCTCTCCATCTTGAATAATCTCTCTTGCCCAAGCATGATTTATTTTATGGGAGAAGGTCATTTGAGGAGGTTCTTGAACTTCTGTTATATCATGATCTTTAGGAGTCTCCTCATCAGGGGAAGTTACAACTTCCCTTACAGGTTCTGCAGTTCTAGGAACTTCCCTCACGGATTCTGTAATCCTGGGATTTACAGGTTCCTCTTCATATGCTTCTTCAAGCTAGCATCTTCTTGATTTCTTAAGTGATGCTTCTTCATCAAAGGTCACGTCCCTACTGATCTCAATGTGGTGGTGACCAGGTATGTAGATTCTAAAGGCCTTGGAGACCTCACAGTATCCCACAAATATTCCCTTCTTTTTGGAGGGTTACAACTTGTTTCTTTTCTCTTTTGGTATATGAATAAACAATGGACAGACAAATATTTTAAGATGGCTTACCTCTGGCTTCTTTCTGGTGAACATTTCTTCTGGGATCTTGAACCCAAGTGCACTATGGGATAATTGGTTCTACACATAAACAACTGCCATTGTTGCTTCTGCCCATAAGCACATAGGAAGATCTTGATCGTGAATTATGGTCTTTATAGCTTCCATAATTGTTTTGTTCTTCCTTTCAGCTACACCGTTTTGTTGAGGATTATAGGGAGTAGTGAGTTCCCTCTTGATCCCAACATCTCTAAAGAAGTTCGGGAAATCTTTTGAGGTATATTCTCCTCCATTATCTGACCTGAGTATCTTAATCTTTCTTTGAGAAAGATTCTCTATCAAGGCTTTGAATTCCTTGAATTTATTGAATACTTCATATTTAGATTTCAAGAAATATATCCAGGTCTTACGATAATAGTCATCAATAAATGATACATAGTATACATACGTGCTAATGGAAGATGATGGAATTGGGCCACACACATCTGAATGAATGAGTTCCAATACTCCTTCTGCATTGCTATCCCTCTTTGGAAAAGGGTTCTTTATATTCTTCCCTTGCACACATCCATTGCATATGCCTTCTTGATCAACCTTGAGTTCTGGTAAACCTGTGACAACTTTTCATATGTATGGTAGTGCCTTGTAGTTGATGTGGGCTAATCTTCTATGCCAAATTTTGAATGATTTTTTGATGGCATGGGTCATGGTAGTTTCTGGGTGACCCTTCAGCTTATATAATCCATTTTCTTCATTTCCGATGACGATTGCTTCATTTAAGGTTTCTCCCTTAGCCCACATAAGAACTTCTCCATCTATGAAGGCAACTCTATATCCTTTCTTGTCTAAAGATAATATGGAGAGTAAGTTCCTCTTTAATCCCGGTACATAGAGTACGTCCGTCATTGTTATTGAGTTTTCTGAATATAGCTTGTAGTTTGATTCTCCTACTCCCTTGATGGGATATTGATAATCATCTCCAAGAATCACTTTTTGAGAAAACTTCTTTTCTGAAATACAAGAGAGAGTATTTTTCTTACCCGTCATGTGTTTTGATGCACCGCTATCAATGAGCCATGTGTCCTCTCTAGGTGATACAGATCCTGATAGAGATGAGATCAAGACATGGTCCTTAATCATCTTCATAGGTGGTTCTTCATATTCGACTATGTGGGCGTGTTTCCTTTTGTGATTCCTCTTGTATTCTTCTCTTCTAACTAGACAAGAATTTGCCTTGTGTCCCATCTTATCACAATGATAGCATTGTATGGATGAGAGATCTCGTCCCTTGTGTTGTCCTTTCTTCTCAAAATTTCTTGGATGAGATTCTTGGTTGTTGAATTTGTTTGATGGTTGAGGTTCTCTATGAGTTTCCATTTTGAAGTAGGGTTTCTTCCTTCCTCCTTTTGTATGAGTAGCTAGGGCTTGATCATCATCCCTTTCTAGTAGTGCTTCATGGTTGGATACCCTTGTCTCTTATTGGATGCATTCTTCCCATAGGCTCTCAAACTATAGTTTCTCCTTTCTGGCACATATCGTTTGGATGAAATCATCCCAAGGTCTTGTGAGACCATTTAGAGCCGTCATTACGAATTCATCTTCATCGATGGTGTCTCCAATCGCTTTTAACTATTCTTTAATTTCTGAGATTCAGGAGAAATATTCTTGAATCATTTCTCCTTTCTGCATCTTGGTATTCTTCAATTGAGATCTTAGATTCATCTTTTGATTGATGTTCTTTCCTTCATATAGTTTGCTTAGAGAGTCAAACATATCCTTTAGAGTTTTATTGGACGATACATACGGGATCAGGTGGTATTTGACTGAATCTGCAATGATTCTTTGAGCCCTGATTGAGTCCTTCTGATGCTTTGCTTTCTCTACGGCATCTTCAGGTTCCTCCACTTCTTCTTTGATGAATTTTTCTAGGTCATTCTTTGCAAGGATTAGACCGATCCTATACTTCCGATCACAAAAGTTGTCTATGCCTTCTAGTTTCTCAACAAGCTTTGTGCTTGCAGACATCTTGTACTTGAGGCTATGAAAAATGACCAAAAATGAAAATGCTTAAAATCAAATTTTGACCTTACCAGGAGGTGTGCTTGGCTGAGGTGAGTAGCCTGGTGTACTTGGATCTGAGAAAATCCAATTTTTACCCCTTCAAATCTGATTTGCGGATTTCTAGACTGGTGCTTCTGGTACTTCTGGTACTCTGGTACTTCTGGTACTGGTTTTCTGGTACTTTTGTGAAACTAGGGTTTCAATTTTTGAGAGATCCAACCACTGAAAAGGTGCACTCTAAGTGCCAAAATTATCCTTGGGGGAGGGTGCAACTTTCTAGGTGGTTTTAGGGCTAAAAAGATTCACTTTTGAAAAACCCTAATTTGCAGGTACTGCAACAATGACATTTTTCTCTTGCGAAATATGTTTCCTTCAGGTTGGCTCTGATACCATGTTAATGTTTATGCCATTATTATAGTTCTTTTCATTTCAATAGATAAGAGAAAAATAAGAACAAGATCACTGAGAAATACACATTCACAGGAGACACAACATTTATCCTGGGAAACCTTCTAGGGGAAGAAAACCCAACAAAAACTTCCTTATCATAAATTGCCAATACAATGTCAAGAGATAACTCAAACCAATATAGATAGTCCTCTTGAAAAGATGTGCCACTCTTCTCCCTCTCTCCAACTGGTAAATTGCAGCTTGCCTCTTAAGAATGAGCAAGTGAGTTGTGTGATAAAGTGAGGTGCTAGCCTCTCTATATATACAAGACTGGCACGTGTGAAGGTTCTTCACTGGTAGGGATGACATCTCACTCTGGGTGGGTAAACCCACCTTTAATTTATTTCTGGGTCTCAATAATAACTGTTGGGGCCGACTTCTTATACTGCCTATTACAATTGTCCGTTGACCAATCCACAAAGGGGGATTTGGTCCTAATACAATTACCGACATGATTAATCCACAATGGGGATTAATCCTATGAATAAAATAACAATAATAATAAGAATACTCTTTCTAGTTACATTATTTCAACATATGGTTGTAGTCTTAGAAACACCCAATCCCCTATTTCAAAACTTATTTCACTACGATGTTGATCTACTTGTTGTTTCATGCGATTATGTGCCATGGTCAGGTTGTCCTTTAATATTTGGAGAACTTGTTGTTGATGCTCGATGTGATCTTCCACTGCTTGAACCTTAGATTTTTCTTTTAGAGAAGAAGTGATGGAAGGAGGGTGGTATCCATAGAGTGATATAAAGATTTAGTTTCCTCTGTAGTCCATGAAAATGCATCCTTCTTAGTTAGTGTTGTTAAAGGTGTTGTTATTCTTCCATATTGCTGAACAAACTTGCAGTAGTAACCTGCCAAACCCAAAAATCCTCTAAGATTCTTCAATGTTTTGGGAATCGGCCAGTCCATGATGGCCTTAATATCGTTAGGGTCTACCTTGACACCTTCATGAGATACAATATGACCCAAATACTCTACCTCCTTCACTCCAAAGAAACATTTGGATGGTTTGGCATATAGTTTTTGCTCCTTTAGTAGTTGTAGCACCTTGTCAACATGTCGCACAT
>ML781356.1:502563-542085 GCA_009831015.1 Picea engelmannii | reverse complement strand
ATGGAATTCATTAACCCTTGGAATGTGGAAGGTGCATTTGTAAGGCCAAAAGGCATGACCAAAAATTCATAATGGCCTTCATGAGTTCGGAATGTTGTTTTTGGGATATCTTCTTCCTTCATTCTAATCTGATGATACCCTGATCGAAGATCCAACTTTGTGAAATATATTTCTCCATGTAGTTCATCTAACAATTAATCAATGATGGGAATAGGAAAATTATCTTTAATAGTGATCTTGTTGAACTCTCTATAATCTGGACACATACGCCATGAGCCATCTTTCTTGAATACCATTACCACCGGTGTAGAGGAAGAACTTTGGCTAGGTTTAATAATGCCAACCTCTAACATTTCTTCAACCATGCACTCAATTTCACTCTTCTGGGCATAAGGGTATCTGTATGGCCTGATGTTAGGAGGAAAACTCCCAGGAATTAGGTGAATATCATGATCATGATTTTGAGTGGGTGGAATACCTTTGGGAATATCTTCAAATACCTTGGAATGCTTATCAATGATCCCTTGGAGATCTAGAGGAATAGATGGCTTAGATGTTTGAAAATCTAGTGAGCATAGTTGTGCAATAACCACTTGATTCCCCTTTTTCAATAATTTTTTCATGCCATTAGAGCTTATCACCTTACCGGGTTTCCCTGTGATACCTCTTAACTCAATTTCTTTTCCTTCCAATGAAAATTTCATGAAAAGTTCTTGAAAATTAAAATCCATTGTTCCTAATGATTGTAACCATTGGATTCCTAGTACAACATCAACACCACCCATGGGTATAGAAATCATTGGACTATTCATTACATATTCCCCCACAGTAAGATTGATCTTATTTCATTTTCCCAAGCAATTGATAGTTCCTCCATCTGCAATCATTACTTGAAACTTTGGTGTTGGATATACAAATAAATTGAGAGATTTGGCTAATTTATAGTGAATGGAATTATGAGTACTGCCAGAATCAATTAGGACTATTACCTTTTTCTTTTTGATATATCCTTCGATCTTGACGGTTTGAGGAGTGCTAATTCTAGCCAATGCATTACATGATATCGTGGGATTCAACTCTTGAGACGAAATTGCTTCTATGTTTTCATCTTGAGATGGTTCTTGTTCTTGTTCTTCTTCTTCTTCCTCTTCACAATCTATGTAGAATAATTTCTTCTCACTACACTTATGTCCCTTACTGTACTTGCTGTCACAATTAAAAAAATAAACCTTTTGCTTTTCTTTCCTCCAATTGTTGAGGTGTCAACCTTGTAGGTTGAGGTGTTTTAGAAGAAGGAGCATTATTCTCTCTATAGATTTTAGAATTGGTCCTTCTATTAGCCATAGCCATATTTTTAATTTCAATATTTCTTGCCACCCTAAATGCATTCTCCAATGATTTGGGTTCCCAAAGGAGAACCTCATGTTGAATGTTATCCCTTAAAGTTCCTATGAATACATAAATCAAATGCTCATCTGGAATATCTGCTACCTTTATATTCAATCTTTGGAAGTTCTCAATGTGCTCTATAACTGAACCCTTTTTCTTGAGATTTATCAATTGGCTAAAGAAGGTATTGCTCCTTGTATCCTCATAGTGTGCTTTCATTTCTTCTGTGAAAATTGTCCAAGTGACAAGTGATTTGCAATAACAAAGCCATCGATACCATACAAATTGATTAGGTTCTAAATACAAAGAAGCAATTTGTACCTTTTGTGTATGTGGAACATTATGTATATCAAAGAATTTCTCCATCTGAAGTATCCAAGTGATAGGGTCCTTGCCATCAAACTTCCTCATATCGATCTTAGGAACGTGGTTGGTCTTCAACCCAAAGTTGGATTTTATCCATTCTTGATTCACCTTCCTTGTGTCCTCATAATGAATTTTATGGGATACATTTTCACTTTCATTTGTCCTCTCTATTACGAAAATTTTCAATCCTTCCATGATCTCCTCTTTTAAACCATCCATCTTAGTATTTATTGCCTCCAACTTAGCTTCCATCTCTTGTAGTTCATATTTTGTTACTGTCTTCTTTTGTAAATCATTTATGTCCCTACACATTTCTTCACCTTCATCAAGACTCCAAGTAGGATTGTCTGAAGGCTTATTTGGTGTAGAAGTTCCCTTTTTTGGTGGCATGTTGGCCAAGTATCACTTTAAACCTTGATTTTGAGGTGGTTGTGCTAGACAATATTCCTTTTATTGTATCTCCAAAATTTTAGCCCTTCTGAGTATGGAATTTTATTTTTTGTAGGTCTCTGATATTTCTTCTCTGCAATGGCACAGGTCTGGTCAAAATTGGATGTTCCAAGTATAATTTATGGTAACTTCCCCATAACTTTTTGATGTTTTTCTTTTCCAGGAGATGTCACTTGTATAGAATTCCCCGAACAAAATAATTGATATAAAATTATGAAACTCATTCTAGAACTACTACGGTATTTCCACTATCCAATGACACTTGTTTCACTCAATTTGGATACTCTAGGAAGAATTTATGATTGTTTTACCCGGAACACCTACTTGAGACTAGTCAATAGGACTAGTCAGATACTCTATCTTCCACAGGGTGTATCTATAAATGTAAGATGACCCAGAAGTTGAAATTGTTACCACAGATACCTTACTAAGTTCTGTGTATAGCCTCTAGATTTCAAGGTCTAATACGTTATAGAAAATGTTTTATATTGAAAATTCTGCAATGACTCAATTCAGGATGATTCCAGAACCCTATCTTAGAAAGATTGTATCTCCGAAAGTTTAAGGCCTCAGGAGCTAAAATTTTAACCCAAAGTACCTTGATCCGTATACTAAATATCATCCAAGCCGTTCCTTTTGAATCATTGTAGAAAACAAGTTATAGTGAAAATTCCAAGGTGTCTCAGATGTAGCAGCGAAAGCCCAAGCCCTTGAGCTTTGATACCATTTGTTAGGAACCAAACATCAATATAGCATAGAAAAACCTTAGAATAAGTAATCAACACCTTGAAAATAAGAGAAATTCAGATAATAAGCCTCTTCGAGGGGAAAACCTCCATATGCCAACATAAATGTTCAATTACAGGATGATTCCAAATGAAAATGTCTCCTTGGTATATATAGGAGACTAGGAGGTATAATTACAACTAATGGATTAAATCCGACATAAATAAAATAAAATTACTAATGTAATATTCCCCAATTAAGGGGTAATGAGCCACTATTTAGGGCTTAACTGTGCATGAGGGTAAGAATGAGGTAACGCAAAGGTGACGGAGCAGACAAGCCAATGACCAACCGCACAATCGGACCAAGGGCAGGTTTAAGTATGTTCATGGGGAAATCAAGAACCTCCTGGCCTCCCCAAGAAGCTCACATAACCGATCCCCTCCCTTTAGGAAAAAAGGTAATTAACATAGGAATGAACATTTATCCCCTCAAGCCCCTCTCTTGTGGAATCATAGCCCCCTATAACTCTAGTCCTTGTCTGTCTAGTAGCTAACAATGTATTTATTATTAATAATGTTAAAAACATTACATGTCTTGGGCACACTGTCCTTTTAATAATTGTTTGGGCACTCTGTCCTATTAGTATCGTAACAATACATTATTTAAAATGCGGTTTCAAAAACCAGAGTGTTACACTTCCTTCACAGCTTGGAAAGGAAAATCATTTTGTAGCTCATAGGACATTGATTCTTATAATATTTCCGGAGAGGTAGATAAACTTTTGGTTGCTGCCAAAATATGTTCTTCCTGAAAAGAAGAAATCCCACCTACTTCTAGGATTTGAGAAAGTTATTCCAAGGTTATCACCTTTGAATTCATTTTGTCGGTTGATGGTTCCTGATGCACCTATGGGTTAATGTCTGGGGTTCTTACAACACCCAAAATTGTATTATTATAGATTTTTTTAATAACAATTACCTAAAATATGAAATACATATTTAAAGTAGATTTGCGCAAACCAAACACACCATGCTTGCATAAAATAAATCACACTTATAGGAAAGAAATCAAAGCATAAAATAAAATACGATTGTAGGAATGAAATCAAACTCACACGTGTATGAAAATAAACACACTGGAAGGAAAAAAAAAAGACTCTTTGCCAAAGGGAAGCACACTTGCATGAAAGAAATAAAACTTGCATAAAAGAAATAAAAGAAAAAAAAAACTTTTGCAGTAAAATAAGCACACTGACAGGAAAACTAAATTGCGTGAAAGTAAACACACTGTGCAAGAAATAAAGAACGCTTGCAGGAAATTAAATTGTGGGAAAGTAAGCACACTATATAGGAAATAAATAACATTTGCAGGAAAGTAAATTGCTGGAGAGTAAGCACACTATGCAGGAAATAAATCATGCTTGCAGGAAAGTAAAAAAAAATGATAAAAGTAAACAAACTAAGAAAAGTAAGCAAACTTATAAAAAAAATGAAAATAAACACTCATGTGGAAAGGGAACAACAAGGCTTTGGAGTGACCCATTAAAATGGATGCATAGGTTCTTACCTCTCATCTTAAATTTTCTCCTCCCCGTTGTTGTGTAATTAAAGGAAACCTACCTACCTAAAATCTAATCCCTTTTAGCACCTCTCTGACAACGACGCCAAAAATGTCGAGTAAAATATATGCTATCTATTTCGACATTAAATTGTCAACCCGAGGCATGTACGCTTCGAGGTGCCAACACTGTATATGTAGGTCTAGAGATCTAATATATCCTAGCCTAATCTAATGCCGATAAAATCAAATAATAAAGATCTCTAAGAAATTCTAGAATTATGAACTATTTACCCTAAGCAACTTCAAACAAGGCTTTGATGGACTATTTCTAAATAAGCAAATAAAAATATATTCTTAAAGCTAGTTAATCTATTCAATTTATTTTTGAATAAGAAAACAAGTAAAGAAGCAAGTAAGCAACTAATCTATCTATCTCTGAATGAACACTCATCCACCTAACTGAAAACAAGAAAAGCAAGAACTCACATCCCAATGGCATCTAACTACTAATGACAATTAAAGTAAACATCAATCATTCACTCTATCACATAACTGCTAGAATGTATTCTATTAAAATCACTAATTTAAGAGAAGATATAAACTCATAAACTCATAATTTAATTATTAATTAAAAATCTTAATTCAAATTCATATTTAGAATGACAATAAAAAAACAACAGTTTGTGCAAGCCTATAACTCTTGACTATTTCTAACTAGAAATTATAACTCGAATTCATAACTAAGATTTCATTAAAAATCATAATCTAAGTAAACTAAACTATCACTAAAAATCACACTCAACATTAACCAAAATGCTATTGAGAACTACAACTCAAAATCCATTTCTATTCTACCATGCTAATGCTAAAAACAGAATTGGCAAATGAAGCAAACCTACAGGAAAGATTTGAACTCATAACTTGAAAAATAAACACTATCTAAACTAATACTCTGTTAATATAAACACTGCCTAAACTACAACAACTAATCTATCCAAACTACACATAAACCTATCTAAATTAAGATTCTATCAAAGCTACTAGAAGCAATCAATCTATCCAATGGTGCAAATAAATCTGTCTAAGTTAGTACTCTACAGAGTCACTCATAACTAAGAAAGAGGAGACATAACAATTCAATTAACTAGCTTCTTCAACCTACAAAAAAACATATTCATTAGCATTAACTCATAAAACAATCTTCAATTAAAAGAAGGAGGAACTAGATACACAATTCTGCAACTAAAATAAACACACAACAATAAATCGAAATTGGGAATTTGACACAATAAAAGAAGATTTTGAAAACTAAGAAAGGAAACTGAACAATTATAAATCTACACTAATGAGAACAATCACCCAGACCACTGGTGGGCCTCCCAGGAGGTCAAGGCAACTCCTCAACACAAAATTTTGATTGGAGAATCAACACGGTATTGTCATTCATTAAAAAACACAGTCTAATCATAAGTTTACAAAGATGTCTCAATTACACAATACAAATTTCTTCTTAAAATTTTTCTCTTGGTATCACCACTACTGGTGGTATTTATCGATGAATTACATCTCGAGAGGTCGACCAATGGAAGGGTCGACCTCCTCTAAAAATATCAAATTCATTAAATGAGATGCTAATAGCTTTGGCTTCTAGAAACTGAATGAGCCACTAAGTGATTAGAATAACTTCCTAATCTGAGATGTCAAGAGATCAATAGATGGAGGCCACGAGTGTGAATGAAAACCATGTGCCCGATTCACCCATCACAGGTCGTTGATATAACAACCGCCAACTCTCCCATGCTTTTAGTGTTGGATGCAGTGCCGGATGGAGTACCAGATGAGTTATCAGATGAAAATTGTTATTGCGAATTCATCCCGTGACACATAGATCGTGCATTAGATTCTTTTAATCATTAAATCAAATCAAACTTATCTCAAAACCATTGCAAAACATCAATTTCACATACCTGTTGTAGATCCATGATGAATTGATACAAAATCTTTTGAAAACATCTTTAAAATGGTTATTAATACATATAATACCGGTACAAAAATGATTTAATCATCATCATTAAACAACCAAATTACGAGCCCAACAAGCCTGGCCTTGGAGGGCACATATTTCATCTTCAATGCCTTCACCTTGTCAGTAGTAGCAACATCCATCCCATCAACCTGGTCCTTCAATAGCAGTGGGTCTTTCTCCATGTGGTAATGAGTTTGGGTATCATGGTATGTGTCACTATGATTCTCAAAAAATTTGAATTTGTGCATTTAATTTTTTTTTCTTCTGACGTGTGCTTGGAATTTATGCCTTTCCACTTGACCACACCTAGGGGGGAATGAAAGGATGCCCTAGCAAGTTGGTTCCCATAGGGTTTGAGTTGCCACTGGGTGGGTTCATGATAGATCATCATCCATTCCCACCATACTTATCACTTTTCATATTTTTCCCTCTCATCCATCCCCTACATTGGTTCGGGCATTAGGTTTGTGAAGCTATCAAAGGGTTGTACCTTAACTTGTTGGAAGAAGGGGCTAAAGGAACAGATGGTAAAAGTAGCTGACAAAAGATAAAATCCAAAAGAACAAAACCTTCAGATGCTTCACCCAAGGATCCCCAAGAGAGAAATAAAAGGCTTCTGAGCAAGAAATGGAGGGACCCATAAAATAATAAATTCAAGACCTAGTTGGAGGATCGGGGGTCTCATCATGAGCCAACCTATTAGGTACATGGGCATGTAGAGGTATGAAACTACTATTCATATGGTCACCACACTAGGGTAGTGGCTCTTGGTGGCATAAACAAGAGAAAGGGGGTCTCATCATGAGCCAACCTTCTCATCTCTGTGAAATGCTTTTGGGTAACATTGTCAGCACTGGTCACCATGCTAGGGTAGTGTCCCATAACTAGTCTCTTGAAAGAAAAATAGATAAGATAAAAAGGTAAAAGGAATTGAATGGGCTTGGAAACATTTGCATCCATGACGAGGTGCAACTCACCCTCTTTAGAGGCACCCACAGGTAAGTCATACATTGCCCTATCATCACTGCACCCATTTCTCAAACATCCCTACACCACCTCATCCTCTTACATGGATTGGATTTGTCTTCACCTGGAAACATCCCATGTCCAATGAGAATTATCCTAGTAGGACCTCCTGAAACCCTCTCCAAAACTATCGTGTAGAATAGCATAACGTCTTTGAGCACTTGTCTGGGAAAAGGGGGTTTTATGCACATGTTTAGATAACTTGATTATTAGATGTGATTGACATTGCTATGATCCTTGTGACTTATAAGCCCATTGAGGGCATACTTGTTGTTTTTGCAGGGCCACACCCGATGGACTAGTACTCATGGGGAGATGGTTAGTTCAGACTTCCATAGGGATACAATCCCACCAGATGGATGTTGCAACCCCAGCCAGGGGCAGAGACAAAAGAAAGGCTTGCACCAGAGAGAGAGGAGGACGTTCCACCAGAGATAGTTTGGCAGGCCTGGACCCAGGGGGGTCTTTCCCTCCTACTATGATGTTGGCCTTGAAATTCCCATGATGTCACTTTTGTGACCCTTGACGTCACCAACGGTTGATGGAAACTTTGGAGGAAGTTATGTGCCAAGTGGCACATGTGGTTTGATCCAGAGGCCTTGAGAGGCCTAACGTTTTTCTCGTGGAGGCCAAAATTTCACTAGAGTGGCTTAATGTCACACTAAATGGGCATGATGTCACCTATTATTCTTTATTTATGGTTTTGTTGACGGGAGAAATTGACTGCTCGTCAACTGGAGGGGTAGATCTGGTCCGGGGTTGTCTAAATAACCCAAGCAGTTTGGGTTGATCCACTCCGACAGGTTTAGCGGCTCCGTTGGCCGATCTAAGTCCTAGGAAAATGAAAGAAAAAATAAGCTAAGGAAACTAATCTAAGTGAAAAAGCAGCTACAACAAACTATATACAAATCTAAAACACACACACACACACACACACACACACACACACACACACATATATATATATATATATATATAGTTTACATAAAACAATAATTCTACTTATTTAAATGTTAGGCTATCGATACAATTAAATCCCAATTTTATATGTACAATATTTACAAAATACAAATTTTAATCGAAATTTGCAAAATCATTTGTAAATTGTCTTATGACGGCGAAGCTATTATTTTTTATTTTTATAATTTTTATGAGAAAGGGATAAAATGACAACTATCTAAGATAAGCAATAATTTAACAATCCTAACTGTAAATCTGAACTATAGAGATGAACAGTGAGACGCGTTCAAATTACAAGAAATTTATATATTAACTAAACTAATTAAATAACACTAACTAACTAACCTGTAGTAACGCTTTCCAATTTGTCCCGTGCACAGTATCTAATTCATCCATTCGATGGGGGAAACCCGCACTTGATTTTCCACAAGCTTCACATAAACAAGAAGCAACAACTCTCTTTGAATACGAATGACGGAACAAACAAGACATAAAACAACAACAATTTTATGATTTACAGATCATCACATTTAGATAAATCCCAGTGCGAAGATTTGTAAATAATTGTTCACTGAACAAAGAAGATAAACCTTCTGATAATTAAATTAAAACAGAGTAATTGATGTGCGTAAAATGAGACACATCAAATGTGGACAAAATTTAAGTCATAACGCATCAACCTGTAACAAGTCTTGATATCTAAAGTAGTCAATAACTTGATCACAAATTAAAATGCACAAAACTTGAACGAAAGTATGATAAATTGAAAGCTAAAGCTGTTACAAAGCATCCACTTCCATTCGAGTCTGTATAATCATAAGCCCGTAGTCTTTGTTCTCCCAACAGTGATGGGTTCTTTACAACAAATAATGAGTATATAAAGGCCACAGGGTAAAACATCCCTATGGGAATTATCAAAACTGTTTGCAAAAAATATGGGAACAATCTCCCAAATCTCTATTTCTAACTTAGACTAACAACCTAAACCAAAAAATGTGAAACAAAAGAAGGTTCTAAAACTGCCATAGCAGATCCAATTCCCACTAAAATTTGAGTGTACCTATAGATGGATAAAAATAAACAAGTTTTAGATAGTGTTCAGTTGTAAAATCAACAAAAATCCAACTTTTATGACTAGCCATCAGAATCAAACGATTCTGTAGCTGGTCATATTTGCAACCAAAATCATTTGAAATGAATTCAAATGATACCAAGAATGTATGCGGTCAACCAAACAGAGCCTTCATTACCAATTCAAAACAAACAAATCATTCACACTAAAACTAACCAAATCTTTTATGCCAATTTAAAACTAACAGAATTGTATTGCATTAATCGAGTGGTAACAGGAATGTATGCATTCTATCAAATAATTCTTTTGTTACTAATTCAAAATGAATACAATCGTTTATGATAATTAAAGGACAACAAAATTGTGTTAATCCAAATAGAACTGTATTCGATTTAGCAATCAAATATTTTGTATTGATTTCAATGTAAACACAATCCAAAACGAAATCATTCTTGGTAATTCGAAAATAACAGAATTGTGTTTGAATCTATTCAAACAAAAGAGAACTAACTTATAGCAAACACAATCGGCTATGCTAATTCAAACCAAAAATCGATATTGAAATAACATACCTGGGTTGTAGGAAAATGATTTGGTCAGGATAGCTTTGAGTCAACAAAGGTAGTAGCTGCCTCAAGGGTTCAATAGAGGGAAAGAGGCACAAGGCTGGATGGGTGGAAGGGTTCTGAGGCCCAAGTCTAGAGAGGTAATAAACGTTTCAGTAAATGCACACAGACCCAAAACACACCTTTCAGCCATGGAGAAGATCTGAAACTTGACCTCTAAAACACGAGCTATAACTCTGTAATAACCCAATTTCTGAGGAAATCACCCACATTGAAGGTAAAGGGGCTAATTTCAGTTTTGGGTTTTCAAGGGTTCGATCTGATTCAACACCGTTTTCCCAGAATCACCCACGCAAAAACGGGTCTCTGGGAGGCAATTACGTGGTTAGCCTGAACATTCTCCTCTGGCATTATCAAATCATAACAGAGTCTGGACACCATGGGGGTTAAATTCTCCCTATAGGAGTCATAGGAGAGAGCACACAGTTAGGGTAAAAGGTGAGGGGGTTTGACAAGGTAGACGCAGGACCAAATGCTCGCTAGTTTTCCCAAACAGAGGTAGCCCGAAATACAAGGCAGACATTAATGCCTAAGTGTGCGAGGATGGAGTAGGAATTGAAACCCTGCAGAGCTATCATATCGAAATGTACAATCGACGACGCTATGGTGATTCAAATCACTATTGGTGTGTGTTAAAAGAAATGTAAACAACATGCCAATCAAACAACTATTGAAAACCATGATAAGTCGACTCGAATATCTGCACAAACAATAGTGTTTGTATGATTTGAAACAAAACAATATTTCAAATTTAGCACCAAAGATTTGACCATAAAATTTATGCATTGTATGAAACCATTGTCCCAAGGAATTTGATCAAAGACAATAGAACATCAAACTACCATTGTATCAAGGACTCAATCACAATCACTAGAATACCATTGCATCACAAACTTATAAAACGAAGTCATATTAACAAAAATGCAAAGTGAGTAAAGATTTGGTGTCTTGCCAACTGTGTGACCATCATTGAGTTAGAGGTGAAATGACCCCATAAACAAGAGTAACCATAATAATCCAGTGATGATTTTAATGCCATCGACATGACTTCGAACTCAAGGTTTTCACGCTTGCAGTCGTGAAAACGAAAACAAAAGGCAGGTGTGCAAATGCGCAAAATAATCATGTTGTTTTATTCAAAAGATTGTGATGAGAATCAAGGGTTCCAAAACACTTGTATAGGCAGATTATAAGGATAGGATAAAAATTTGAAATGGCTGCCAACAGGTTTGAATTATCATTTTTATGTAAAAAATGGATATTACATGTAAACTGGTGATGCCATCCTTTTTGACTTAATTCTGGTCATTGTAACTGTGTAAATAAGGGGAAAATCACTCTTATTTTCATCATATTTCACTCACACTTAAGTGAGGTCTGAAATTTGCACCCTAATTAGGGTTACTTGGCTAAAATTTAGTGTGCACTTCTTGAAGGAGGCTATTTTTGGATTATTTTAGCATTTTTCTTGGTGGAAGTGTTCAAATAGGCTATTTGCTAGATGATTCTTGGTGAATGTAAGTAAATTTTCCGAAATTATTCTTCATTGAATGGTTATGGTTGTATTTATCTTGCATTTATTCTAAGATTATGAAATTGTTAGCTTAAAACCCTAGGAAGCTAAAACACATGTTATTGTTCTTTCCTTAATAACTTTCACCTACTAGATTATGCTAGAAAAATGATTTTCTTGAAGCTTTTTGCTAAGGGTCTTGCCATTGCAACACCCTAGCACCTTTTGCTTCATCTAGCCATCATCTACTTCATCTTTGAGCTAAATAAGGAGGAAAACTACTAGGCCTAGGGTTACCTACTTCCTCATAGCCATTTTCCCTTAGGGTTTGGTGATTGAAGCCTTGGGCTACCAACAGTTCAATTATTGACCCCTCTTGTCTCTATCTCTCTTACTATCATTTGTTCCTTCAATATTTTATGTTGCCTAAAAAGACTACATTTACCCTAAAAGCACTGATCTAAGCCTTACAATTTAGTGATTGACAAAAGCTACTATCAAAACCTTTACCTTAAGCTCTCTACTAACTACTCCTAACCTTAGAATAGTCTAATCTACTAACCTATTTTCTATTGTTACTAAAGTAAGCTACAACCATAATTTTCAACACTAAAAGAACCTAAAATCAATTGTAAAGTTGATTTATACACTGCCTTATTTGCTTCTGACAAATGCTAGTACGCTGGTATTAATCAATAATTATTCTTGGTCATTCTTAATCCATTTTAAGGCATTCATTGTGAAGCTATTGTATTATAAAAATTTCTTCTGTAAAATTATGTTTTCTTCATCGCATATCAACTATTGATTTTATTGATAAAGTCCATGGTTTTATGAAGTACTAAAACCAAGTTGTACTTGCAAAAGGTATCTTTCTTGTTGCTTTGTTATGGGTAGGTACATCTTAATACTTCATCACTTCATTGGTTAAAACCCTAGGAATTTCTGATCAATGTGACTTGTGAGAGGGGATCTTTTCATAGACACTTTAACCTTTTCCTTCTCAAACCCCCAGTTCACCGGGGATGTCTCCCCTGGGCCATCAACCCTAAATAGAAAGAGGTGTCCTATTGAGATGACAGTGATAGGATAACCTTCTGTTACACCAATTTTACTTCCCTTAACATTTTCCTTTGGAATAAGTACAAATTGTGCGATAACATTTTGGCACCATTGTCGGGGAACACTGAGTAAATTCTCCTCAAATATGACACTTCTCGTTAAGCCTTTCCTCAAAAGCCTTTATTTTACAAAGATTACCTGGTGACTCCACTGAGGGTGATCCCCTCATCCCTTTGATAATTTCAAGAAAATTATCTGGCGACTCCACTAAATGACAAAGCCAACCATGACATTTCAATGGGACCCATGAAACTTTAAACCCTTGGATATGAGTAAAATACCAGGGTATCCTCGACGAAAGCCTCCGAGGTATGAAAAATGGCTCCCTAAATTCACTGGCAGTGATGAAGAGAATCCTAATAAACATGGCATGATTTTTATGCTTTCTTTCAACTTCATCCTATCAGTGACAATTTCAAAGAACTTGCAATGAAACTTTTCTCTACTACTATTCATGATAATTCCAGGAGATGGTATGAAGAACTCCCTGATGCTAGTATTTCCACCATTGATCAATTGGAAGATTTTTTCCTCGAAAAATGGGATCCTTGTGTTTTGCTAAAAAATTTACTCACATGAAGAATAATAATAATGAAATTGTTGGGGAATTTCATGATAAATTTGAAATGCTATTACAACAGATCCCAGTAATCCATCACCCGTCACACGACTTTCTTCTTTTTCTTTACACCAAAGAATTTATGGGACAAATAAGTTTCCTTATTGAAGACGAAGCCCCTAGAACAATCCATGAATTTTATAATATGGCTACAGAAATCGAAGGCAACATCTCCCCATTCAAAAAACAATCCTTTGTTCTAGAAGTCAAGGCTTGTGAGCCCAAAGACACCCCAAATATTCCCAAGAGAGTACCCTCCCTTGAGGCTTATATTGAAGAAACCCCGTAATATTTCAAACATGACATCAGTCAACAAGAGGTTGAGGAAGGGGGTCTTGATGAAGGTTACCAATCCCATGGGGAAGAACAAGAATTTACTCATGCTTATACCAAAGATAACAAAGATATAGTTAAAGAGCGAGATCCTGGAGATATCAAACACGATGTTGAAGTATAGATATGTGCTCCTCCCTCTAATGAAGCCATCCACGAGCCTATTCCTCCTACACAATAAGAAGAGGATGAGGTTAGTCACTTTCCTTTTCAGGATTTTGATAATACCTTATTCTATGATTCAGAGAGTGAAGGAGAAATGGAATTCTCGGGCAAGGTAGATCCTCCTTGTTGTATAATTGAATATGTAGAAGCAAGTCTTCCATTTGATGAAGTCAGCCAAATAATTGAAGCTCCTGCACAAGAAGAAGTAAGAAAGGTGAGTTGTTTCCCTTCCCAAATTTTTAATGATTCTTTATCTTATGATGTGGAAAGTGAAGAAGTATTGGATTTTTTTACCCCTTAATTCTATAATGAAGATGATGATTTTGTTGATAATATTGAAGATTTCATACATGTCGGGAAGCATAATTGGGATGTGATTGGATATGATGGGGATCCCATTTACGACATTGAGGGTCATGTCCAAAATTTTCCTTTACCATTATCACATTAAGTTACTAATAAATTTGACATTTGGCAACAAGGACATGACATGATTACAAATTTATTTTAGACACCCAAGGATGACCTGATGCTATGCTCTCCTAATAATTTTCGATCATACCTTGAGGAATTTTATGATAGTTCCTTTGATCACTTTGATTTATTCTATGAAGAAAATTATCAACCATCATTTTGCTCAGATCTTGATGAGAGTGAGGAAGTTTTTTTCCTAAAGAAGAATACTTGTGATGAGATTTTATACCTCCCTTTGATTATTTTACCTCACTATGTCACTGAGGGTGTGGTTCGAAAACATGTCCCTTATCCCAATTATTCTGTAAGACAAAGCCTCCTTTTGGTTTTGGGGGGAAGGTTGGGTACCTTGAGGAGAAGATTATTATCACAGTCTTCCAGCTTCCCCTTAAGGAATTGTCATTCATCCTTTCGGTTCTTGTTAATCCCTTCCTATGTCTCAGATTGTGAAGATGTCTGAAGTAGCTGGAATTCAGACTCTTCAAGTTAGTCTTTTGAACCCTTGAATTTTCACTATCCCTTTTTGAGATGGATTGAGATATTTTCTGATAGTATGACTTGGCACCACTTTATACCTCCCATCTACCTCCATGAAATAGACCTTACCATATCCAATGATACAATACATTTTCTAACTCATGTTATTTTTGTGCTTATCTTATCATTGCTTTGGTTTATGATGAAGCACATAGGCATACATTGTGAGACATTGCTAGGGTGGTTTCACTGGCTATTTGACTACACCTAACATTCAACCAACAAGTAAGTAGAGGTAAGTAGGTTGGAATTTTCATTCATTGTATATACCATTTTCATTTCATGCTAGAGTATTTGTATTTCCATTTGTATATATGCTTGTTTATTTTGATTTTCTATACCATATATGAGCCATGGGTGATATCTGTTGGAGAAAATTATATTTTAGACTTTAACACTAGTTTAGTGGGAGTTAACTGACTAGTTCTATTTTAGACTTTCTAATATTAGACCATGACTATTATGCATGCATTCCTAATTATAGGATGTCATTTCCTATATGAGTGAAGATCACTCACTCATTGATTAGATCATAATATGCATTGATTCTCATTATTCATTGTGTATCTTTCTTTCTTTTCTTGATAAAATTTGTTTGTGTATGCTTTAGCTAGATATCTTGTGTAGGTTTCCATGAAACACTAAAATGGTATCAGAGCTACACTTCTTGGAGCAAGCCAGATAAGCCAAAAAATAAGGAAAATCAGAGTTCTACGAGCTAAATCCATGGTCGTACCTTTTAGCAGTTATTTCACCAAAAGTATTAATGTTTTGAGGAAACAACCCGCAATGGAAGTAAATCGACCCATTCTACAAGTGGGTTTTCAATCATTTGGTGAGATTACCCACCATTTTCTCAGAATGTAAGCTAGAAGATAGCCTCCTGAAACTGATACGAATCTGTGGTCGTACCTTTCTACAGTGATTGCTCCCAAAATATTAAATTTTTGAGGAAACAACTGGCGTGAGAAGTAAATCAACCTATTTTGCAATTGAGGTTCAACTGTTTGGAAATATTCCTCACCATTTGCTCAGAAAGTAAGCAAGAATATAGCCTCCTGAAACTAATACGAATATTCACTTAAAGTGCCCTTTCTGCTGTGATTTCTTAATTTTTCACTTGCAGATTGAGAGTAAATTTTTAGTAGTTCTTAGAAAAAGTGGGAGAGATGGATAGGAAAAATATTATATAGTCAAAATTGGTGGTAATCCTCACACCATACAATTATTTTGATTGGAATCCCAAGGCAGAATTCCAACTCAAAAGGAAAGGACAATATAATTTGACGATGGTGACATAAACAAAACCTACATCAGTGATTGAGAAGATGAGATGGGAGAACCGTAAGGATGAGGCCATGAGACTACTTCTTGAGTTAATATCCACTGATTTATGGTTTCATGTTGCTACATGCAAGACTCCAAATGAGATCTGGACCACCCTGGAAGGACTCTTTAGAAAGCAGGATGAGATGCGAGGTCATATGCTTGAGGTAGAGTTGAATACCTTACACCCTAAAAGTTTTGATAATATACGTGATTTCTTTACTAAATTTAAATATTTGATATTGATCTTGGGTGAATGTGGTATTGACAAGTCTACACAAGATAAACAACTTATTCTAACAATCTTGGCCAAGATAGGACCAGAATACATTGTATATGTCTCCAATTTCCATTATGACAGATGTCTTTTTGGAACAAATTGGAAAATGCCTATGTTGGCTCAGTTCATTGAGTCTCTTACACAAGAGAAAACAAAAATAATATAGATGGGCCTCATGAAATATCCCAAAGCACATGCACTTAGCATGCATGATGGAAAAGGGTCATCCAAACAGAACGAGAAGGAGGGATATTCCAAACCCTTCATTGATTCTCCAGGTTCCAAAGACTCTTCAGATTCCAACAAGAAGAAGAAGGGAAAGCAATGCACTTACTCCAATAGACCGAATCATGAAGAATCCACATGCATGAAGAAACAAATCGATCTTATGACACATGCACTTCAGTAGAACAACCTTGCAAACATCATTCCAGAGGGAGTCAAGAAGAAGAAGCAAGAAGATCATGCTCCTAAGAAAGGTAATCATCATGGTCTTGTTGCAATTAATTCCTCATCTGATTCATGGATTATAGATTCTGGTGCATCCCATCATATGGAAACGCAAGGTGAATTTTTCTCTTCTTTGAGTCCATTCTCAAGACCCCCTATTCTCATGGGGGATGATACTTCAGTAGCAGTAGCAGGAGAAGGGAGAGTGGAACTCCACAATGGCAGTTTTGAGAATGTTTTACATGTTCCAAATATTTTTATGAATCTGCTCTCAGTTTATTAGATCACTCAGAAAGGTAAAAAGGTTGAATTTACCTCATATTCAATTTCAGTAACTGACATGCATGACAATTCCATCATTGAAATTGGTGAGGTGGATCACAATTCAAGGTTGTATAAGTTCACTAAGTTTTCTGATGATGACTCCTCTATTCTACTTACACATAAGGAGAGTACTTTGCATGAACCTCCAGTGCAACATGCATATACTCTTGTTCTTCCATCAATTTTACAAATCAGAGATGATTCCATACACTAAGATTATGTACATGGAAATAAGCAGGTAGTACAGACAGATAAGAAGCCAACGCTGAAGCTTCAGCAGATGCCCAATAAGGAACAAACCACACTTTAGGCAATAGTAAACCTTGCATGGAATGGAATCTGTTAGCACTAGAAGTCACCTTTGGATTGCGTCGAAGGTAAGCCCAATACCCATCAGAGTTTTATGTCACAGGTTGGTTTTTAAAGAGGCCAAATGGGCACAGACTCGAGATGATATCATTTTAACTCAGAAAACTGGACTATCATGCATAAGCAATTGAGGTCTAGAATCAACTTTAGTTAGTAATTTAGAGTAACAGTGAGTAGAGGGAATAATTTTGTGAGGAGAGTGTAGAGGTCCGCCACAGACATCAGGTCTTCTAGCAACCCAAAGAGAAAAAAAATTAAACACAAGATCTTCTTGAATTCAAATCTCAAAAAAATTGAAAGGAATTATTACAACACTATAATCGAACATTCATCATAATAGAGTCACAATAATTCATGTGAATCAGTCAATCATGAACTCTTTCACTGTCAGAGGAAAACAAAGAGGGAGCAAGAAAGCTGACTGTCGTTAAACAAGAAATCTCAGATTACAACACATAACCAAAGAACCAGAAGCTTAATTAAAACTTTACAATACAGGAGCTTTGCTCTACCATCGACCATAACAAAATATCGAAACCAAGTATTTATACTCAGAAAAATTCACCGCCATGAAAGATGTGACCTAACTATTATATTCAAAACTTTGTGTCTGCATCTTCTTCTATCAAGCAACACTTTCATTCTTCTATCAGACACGATCTCAGATCAGCATGGGTCTGCAGGGAAAATTGATTGCAGGGGTACCAGGGGTTGACGGTTCAGTCCCCACGGTCGGGCCTTCCATGCATTCCATTTATAGGGTGAGCCAAGTTTTCAACCACCAACCAACCTTCTATTAACTACTTTTCCTTGGAGATTGAACGATACTTAAATGCTCAGGGGCGATGCCACTTGCTGCTCTCGGATAGGATGCCATATAAACATTCAATTGCGGGGCTGCTTGGAGGTGGTTTAGGTTCAAACTATGTTTGGGCCCACAATCCACTATGCTTCACCACATAGCACATTCCCTATACCATGGTTTCCATTGCGGGACCACTCAAGAAAATTATTGCCCGAGCATGTTGCGTCCCCGCAATGAACTTTGGCCGCTGATCTGGTCATTGCATTCAAGGCTCTGTGTCTGCATTTTCTTTTGTCAAGCTACAAGATCAGATCATTATGGGATTTGTAGGAAAATACATTGATAGGGGGACCTTGGGTTATGACCTTACGCATCCCCCATATGAAATTTTTTTATTTCACCTGTTGGGAGTCTTCACTCCACTTGATCCCCTATATCAGATTCCATATCAGACCTCTCTAAGTGTTGTGCTTGTGCTTACAACTGTGGCTTCTGTGAACGATTACCTGTACAACTGACTGAGGGCTTGGGAAAATAGAATGATCAGTGACAGAGGTAAAGAGATAAGTGATTGATCCTAGAGAAAATAGGTCAATCAAACAGACAAATGAATAAAGAATAAAAACTACAAGCTGAGAGGAAAAACTTACAATCGGGTATGCAAAAGGAGAAGAAACAGGAAAAAGTACAGACTTAGGTAGAAACCACAAACCCCTAAGGCTTTGACAAGTTTATGTGATAACATTTGGCTCCACAGGGGATGGCATGCTCCCTACAAGATGCCAAGAACACACAACTCTAGTGCCTTTGCTTTGGGTTATGGAGTCTCCTATTAAAAACAAAACAAAAAAAACATAAAATAGGAACGATATCTACAATGGTGGGACGCCGGCTGCAGCTTTAAACAATTTTTTTTTAGGAAGTGCCCATTTACAGGGCCACCAAAAACTTTGTCACCCTCCAAATTCTGTAACCTGTAAGTATTATTTGAAAGTGTCTTAGAAATTTTGAAGGGTCCAATCCAAACGACTTCAAATTTACCATGCTTTCCCTTGTCCTGTCTAGGTGCATTCCATTTGAGTACTAGATCTCCCAGTTGGAAATCCTCTCCTCTGCTATTCTTGTCAAACGACTACTTGATCTTCTGTTCATGGTCATGTGCCTTGTCCAGTAGCTTTTCTTTGGTTTCCTGCACTTTTTCCAGTTGTAATATTCTCCTGACCATGTCATCAGGTTCTCCCTGGTAGTCTTGGAAGAATTTTTCCACCGGTAAGGCAAGCTAAGAAGGAAATATGGCCTCAACTCCATAAACAAGATGAAAAGGAGAGATGAAAATAGACCTCTTTGTTGTCACTCTATCATCCCATAGAGAAAACTTGAGCTTTGAGTCCCATTCCTTCTTGTTGTCTTATAACAATCTTTTGATAATTTTTATGAGGCTCTTGTTAGAGGATTCTTCCAGTCCATTCCCTTGGGGGTAGTAGGGATTTGAGTGAATTAATGAAATTCCATTATGCTCACAAAATTGAATCAATTTTTCAGCCTTGAAGGATGCAACATTATCAGTGACAATTCTTTTTGGACAACCAAACCTTGCCATAATATCTTCAAGAAAACCAATGACTACTTTGTGTGAAGCACTCCTTGTGGGAATGGCTTCTATCCACTTGGTGAAGTAATATGTGGCAGTCAAGATACACCCATGCTTACCACTTGAAGCAGGATGAATTTTGCCAATAAAATCTAGGCCCCACTACTGAAAGAGTCCTGAAGATACCACATGCTTCAATGGAAAATACTTCAACTGGTTCTTTCCAGAGAATTTTTGACACTTAACGCAAGCCCTAATCTTTTCACAAACATTGGTGAATAGAGTAGGCCATAAGTACCCAACCCTGATAATTTTATAGGCTGTGGTTCTCTAGAAGTGATGTCCCCCACACAGGCTATCATGAAAATAAAACATAATATTTTGGGCCTCTTGTAGGTTTAAACATCTCAAAAGCACTCCTAGAGGTTCTTTCCAATACAAAGAATGGTCGATAAGGCAATATCTAATTGCTTTGAGCTTTAAAGCTCTTGCCTTTATTTTCCCCATTCCATCTGGAGGTCACAACATTTGTAGAAAATATATAATATCGTTGTACCAAGCACATTCTGCCAATGGGGGGTTGTCTTGAGGGCATTTATCAGACACTATAGCCTATTGATTTCTGAGCAAGCATTGATGAAGTTAACCTCCAAAGATTTACAATTATATTCAACCAAAAAATTAACTAAACCTTGGCATTTAACTAGCTTGGTGGGTTTTATTTCCAGATCAAATTCAAGGATTATGTTAATCCACTTGCTCCTCCTCCCATCTATGTCAGGCTGGATGAGGATTTCCTTCACAATAGCTGAAGGAACATATGCAATGATCTTCAAATGAAAAAAATAGACTTTGAAAGCTTTGAGGGATTTTACCAAGGCATAGGCCTGCTTTTCCATTATGTCATATATGACTTATGCGTCTCTTAGTGATCTACTGAAAAAAGAAATAGGCTTCTCCATCCCTGCATCATTCTTTTGTAGTAAAACAACGACCACTATGTCAAATGAAGCAAAGGAAAAAATCCGAAAATCCTTGGAATAATCAGCACTGATTAGCACCAGTGCTTCAATCAGTGCCTTCTTGATTTGGTTGAAGGATTCTTTGGACTCAGTAGTCCATTTTACTTCATTCCCCTTCCTGAGCATGACTATGATATGCTTCACCAATTGAACAAAATTTGAAACAAACCTTCTCAGAAAATTAATTTTTCCTAGGAGGGACTGAACTTCTTTCTTGGATCTGGGAAGTGATAAGGCTTGAATAGATTCTACCCTGCTTGAATCAATCCTAACCCCCTCAACTGATACATGTGTCCCAACAATTTTCCTTCCTGCATGGAAAATAAAGACTTCTTGGGATTTAGGGAGAGACCAAACCTTCTGCATTTTGAGAAGACATTTCTCAGATGTTGACAATGTTCTTTATCATATTTGGAGAAGACTGTTATGTTATCCATTTAGATGACCACAAATTTATCTCTTTCTCCAATGGAGGCAATGTACATGGCTTGTTGGAATGTTTCTCCTGTGTTCATCATCCCAAAGGGCATTTTGGCATACATGAATGTGCCCCAAGGAGTGGTGAAGGCTATCTTTTCTCTGTCTTCAGGCAGGACAAAGATATGATTGTAGCCGAAAAATCCTTCAATCATGGAGATCCTGGATGCGCCTGTCACCCTATGCAATATGTGTTCCATCTTTGCAAAGGGTAATTGTCCTTCTTAGAGCTTCTGTTCAGGTTCCTGAAATCAACACAGAGTCTGATTTCTCCATTCTTTTTCCTTACTGGAACCAAGTTCGACACCCATTCAGAATATCTCAAAGGGACAATGATTTGGGCATCCAACAACTTTACCTCCATTTCCATAATAGGAAGCAACATATGATTTATTTGTCTTAATTTCTGCCAAAATGGTTTGGACTCCTCGTTCAATGGGATCTTATGCTCAATGACGACTGTGCCATATGTTTTGAGGTCTTCATAGGTCCAGGAAAACACATCAGCAAATTATTTTAATAGCTCAATATACTCAGCTCTCTACTCCCTTGACAGGTTGCTTGACAACTTGACAAGCTTTGTATCCTTCTCTGTACCAATATTGCACTCAGCTACATCAACATCCTCAGTTGGGCCTTTAAAATTTACTGCTACATCATTCCCATCGAACAATCTTTCTAAAGGAACTAGTCCCTTTGGAATGTGGTTACTAGGCAGCTGAACAATATGGTGATTAGAAATTTTATTTAAAAATACATCAACGTGAGGGTCACCTTTGGAATCATGATCCCGATCAATGTATAATGCATAGAATTCATCAACAGACTCAAGACATTTTCTGATTTCAAGATCATCCTTGAACACCTTCCAATGCTTGATATTTTTATGTACAGAGGACCTATATCTTACCTCAACATCATACCTGAGCTTAGGTGGCATTGGTATCCTGAAATGGCTCGCTGAGACAGCCAAAGAATCAGCCATAGTATTCTCCTCTCTTGGAATAAATGAAATGTTGAAAGCTAAGAAGAAATTGTCAATTAGGTCCCACACCTCATTTATGTAATTATTAAGCCTAGGGTGCTTGTTTTGATAAACATTTTTGACCCGATGAACAATTAGTTCAACATCTCCAAATACTGCTAGCTCTTCAATCCCCATGTCTTTCACAACCCTTAAACCCAAAACAAGAGCCTCATACTCTGCCACATTGTTGGTAACTTCAAATTCTATTTTATAGGAAAAAGGTATGGCTTCTTGACAAGGTGACACAAAAACCACTCTGGCACCAACACCTTCCCTAGAGGAGGCTCCGTCGAAGAACATCGTCCACACAGAAGTAATTGGGGGAGGTATTTCATGAAAAGAAATGGGTTGATTTCTTATTTCAATAGGATCTTCAAGAGCATCAGTGAGTTGTAACAAACTAGACCCCAAATCGGTGTCAAGTGCAAAGATAGGATGATTAGTGGGGTTTTCTTCATCACTAATAATATATGTTAGTTGGGCCTCCCTGTAAAGTATTCTATGTTCCCCCCCAAAAACAAGAATAGTGGCATATGTGAGGTCCATTTGCAAGGTTCCTGAAAGTATTTTTATCGAAGATCTTGATAAAATAATGCCAAACTTGTGGGGAACATCAACCGCTACAATGTCCATAACCACACTTTTCATGGGCAGCTGAAACAAGGTCACAACTAGGTATTTGATAATCCCAAGACACTACACTTTCCTAGACTCAAAGGAATACAAGTCATGGTAATTTTTTATGATTTCCAATCCCAGTTCTTCCATGGAAATTTTAGGCATGAGATTATCATATGCCCTTGAATCCATCAGACAATTATGCAACACCTTATCATGTATATTCAGTGATGTATAGAAGGGAGGGGATGAATCATCTCTGTCTTCTATCAGAGGACCTAAGATAACTATTGGATTTTCATCCTGCAAATTGATTGAGTCTGTGGGATGATTTTTGGGTTCAAGTAGCAGTAGCTTAGAGAGAATCCTTTTGAAATCTTCATGCTTGAACATCTCTGAAAGGGGTACAGGGATCCTAATATTCTGAACTTCGTGCTTAAAATTAAAATGGGATGTAGGCTTTAGGATTTCTTTCACTTCTGGGACATGATTTATGGCCACTTGAGAGGGGGTTCGAACTTTCTTACCTTTGCTTCCATCTGCTACATTTTTAGAAGGGTTCTCTGCTCTGGTAGGTTGCTCAAGAAAACTAGGATTTCCTTCTTTCTTCTTGGACCTGAGGTTATATCTGTGGGGGATACCATTGGCCTTGTCCACTTTTCTCAACTCATTCAACTAAATATCCATGGGATATTCCTCATACATAGACTAAGTTAAGTGAGGAAAAGAGGAGGTGTCCCCAAGATAGTGAATTTCGGGATCAAGGTCTTCATCCCCTTCTTCTTCATCAACAACAAGATTATTTTGGAGAGGGGTCTATATTTTCTGATCATATCTGTCTTTGCTCCTTTGGTCTCTTTGGATAATATAAGGAGTATTATTAGGCCTCCTATAATTACCTCTGTTATCAAGATTTTGGGGATTTTTTGTTTTCCTTCTTATTCGATCTTTTCCATTCTAGCAGAAAGTGATTTTAGTATATTGGTCATTTCATCTGTTTGAGGGGGGGAAATAGAGGAACTAGAAGTCAAGGTTTCAGACCTACCCTTTCTCCTGTCTCTATCATATTTACCCCTAAGTTTGTCAGATGCCAATATATTGGATTCTACTTCAAGGGATGCATCTTTCATATGAGCCAAAGAGGTAGATCTTCTTTCTCTCAATAGTAGGTAGAAGTTAGGGTTGAAAGCATTAGCATAAGTCATTTTGGAAGAGATTTATGTAGGATTAACTTTGGCTAGAATATTTTTATACATTTTATTAAATCTCTCTGAGAAGTCTGAAACAAATTCCCCCTCCTCTCTCTTAAGTGCCCCAAATTCTGTAATATAATAAATGAGATATTTTTTATTTCCCCAATGTCTTAAGAAGGAATCATCTAGAGAAGAAATCCCGTCAATAGATCCAAGAGGCAAGTCCTTAAACCAATCCCTGGCATCACCATCAAGGCTCTGTACAAAAACTCTCATCCACACATCTTCATTTTCGATGGCCTGAATCTCTACAAATATATAAAAGGATGAAAGGTTCTCTTATGTAGTCATGTCTCCCGCCCCTATGAACTGGGGAATGTACTTAAGGTAATCTTTGGTTGGGAGAGCATTCATAGGCTGAGGTAAAACTAGGGGGCATATCTATCAACTAATATTTCAGCCATCCTGTTCCTAGGAGGATTAGCACCTTCCATTTGGACGTGAACTAGAGGAGAACCAGGAGGAGATGGAGTTTAGACATGTGAGACTGGGGCTGTGCTTCTAGGAGAAAAAGGAAACAACAGAGGATTTGGAGGAAAATCCACATGGATTGAGGGAACATAGGTTTCCCTCTCTATCAAAACAACAATTGTAAGAGGAGGAGTAGTGAAACTGGGAGAGGGGAAATCAATAAGAAAACTCCCAAAATTTAAACTTCTAGAATCTCCGAAAGATGGTGTAATAGGAAAATGAGAAAAAACTACTGGAGTTGCTATAGGAGAATAGTGAAAATCATTAGAAATACATGGTTCAGCAGCAGAGGTACCTTCCTGAGGGGTCTGCCATCTTCTAATAATTTTCTCTGGGTCATCTTTAGGTGTTGCTAAAAAAAGCTATGGATTAGACCTCATGTGTTTGCCTCTAGAAGCCACAACTGAAATAGTGGATTCATAACAGTGGATCCGCCAGGTGCAAGCACAATCTTCAAAGGTCATGATTTCTAATGCACCTTCAAAATTAGACGTTTTTTGTCATTCTACCCAGGGAAAATATTCAATTCATCCCTGACAATGGTTCTAGAAATGTTAGCACTCAAAGTTACCTCCATATTGTGTCGAAGGTAAGCCCAGTACCCATCAAATTTTTATGTCATGGGTTGGTTTTCAAAGAGGCCAAATGGGCGCAGACTTGAGATAATATCGTTTTAACTCAGAATAATGGACTAGCATGCATAAGCAATTGAGGTCTAGAATCAACTTCAGTCAGTAATTTGAAGTAAGGGTGAGTAGAGGGAAGACTTTGGTGAGGAGAGTGTCAAGGTCTACCATAGACATCAGGTCTTCCAGCAGCCCAAAGAGGAAAAAATTAAACACAATATCTTCTTGAATTCAAATCTCAAAGAAACTGAAAGGAATTATTACAACACTATAATTGAACATTCATCATAATACAGTCACAATAATTCATGTGAATTAGTCAATCATGAACTCTTTCAGTGTCAGAGGAAAACATGAGGGAGCAAGAAAGTTGACTGTCATTAAACAAGAAATCTCAGATTACAATGTATAACCAGAGAACCAGAAGCTTCATTAAAAATTTACAATACGAGAGATTTGTTCTACCATCGACCATAACAAAATATAGAAACCGAGTATTTATACTTAGAATAATTTGGTGCCATGAGAGATGTGACCTGGATATTACATTCAAAACTTTGCGTCTACATCTTCTTCTATCATTTTTCACTTGCATTCTTCTTTCAGACGCGATCTTAGTTCAACATGGGTTTGCAGGGAAATCTGCTCACAGGGGTACTAGGGGCTAACGGTTGAGTCCGCACGGTCGGGCCTTCCATGCCTTCCATTTATAGGTTGAGTTGAGGTTTCAACCACCAACCTACCTTCCATTAACTTCTTTTCCTTGGAGATTGAACGAGACTTTAATGATCAGGGGTGCAGCCACTTGCTTCTCTCAAATAGGATTCCATATAAACATACGATTACGGGGCCGCTCAGAGGTGGTTTAGGTTCAAACTACTTTTGGGCCTACAATCCACTATGCTTCTCCACGTAGAGCTGTTGGCATAGGGAGGACCCAGGTTTCATCTCCAAGAGTGCACCAACAAGCCCTAACTATTGGCCCTTTTGGCAACACCTGTGAGGCAAATGCAGTCTCATTCGAAGTAGCTATGGGGAGTTGCAGGAAACAGATGTCTACAACCAAGGGAATACAAAATGGATCCAATACAAGAACAACACAACATCTAGATATCAATTTCCATCTTAGATATACTTCGCACAACTATATGTTAGACCTAATACAATAATGTAATAACAATATATCTATAAACAAGAGAACACAACATCAATCACACACAACACAAAGATGTACGTGGTTCACCCTCTCCCTAGGGCTACATCCACAGAAGTGTGCTTTATAATATATTAAGATGAAAGAATATAGTTCTTATCTGCATTCGCAGCTAGAAGATATTCTCTCTTTCTCTTTGTCTTCCCTCCCTACGCACCTAGCTGTAGGGTTGATCTTCGCACCCAGTTGAAGATCTTACAACACAAACTTCCCTCACTTCTCAATTATTCTCTCTCTCAATACAATAATCACTCATAACAATAACGAAATTGCAACAAAAATAACAACAACAACAACCAACCTATCCCAGATCCCATTGACCTTTATTTATACATTACAATAGCTCACCAATAGCTTTAGGCCAAAACCTAAGTGTCAAAACCCTAGATACCAAAACCCTAGGTGTCTAAAACCCTAGGTCAACTTGTCCCACATTTTTAGGGCTTCACCAACCCGTCTTTCCTTCCTTCTCGCACGGTGCTCCAAAGAATCCAACGGTGTATTTTTCTTCTTGCCGAGTTGTCCACGATCCATCTTCCTTGTTGATCTGTCATCCTCGATCTCCTTGTCCAATGGCTTTCTTTCTCTTACTTCGCTCTGTCCTTTCTTCTCTTCTGCTCACTTCTACCCAGTATTAGTCACTCTATCTTCCACGCATTTCACATTCCATATTTTCTTCTTTACTCTTTGCTTACTTCCATCCCCAAGGGCAAACAATCCCCCAACACTCACATGTGACTCATCCCGAGGCACTTCAGATCTGACCCTTCTGATTTTCTTTGTCTGCAGGCTGTGTGGAGAAGCCTTTTCTTTATGCTCTTTCCTTCCCCATTGTGTGCAGACTGTCTTTTCTGTGTTTGGTACCCAGTTTCAACTGCACCTGGTACCTCGACCCTTTTCCTTATTCTTTTAGTGAGAGCTATGGGGCAGCTGGTTGTCATAGTACAATTTCAACTAGCTCCCGTTCACCAAACCTTCCTTCCATTCTCCATTCAAGGTCTTCAATTGTGCAACTCCTCCTTTCGTGACATAGACAACCTCACATGGCCCCAACCAATGTGTTCTGAACTTTCCTGGATGCTTCATGAATTTTCTGTCGTATATAAGTACCAAATTGCCTTGCTTAAATGCCTTCTTCTTGATGTGTCTTTCATGGTAGGCCTTTTCTCTTTCATTTTGTACCTGCTGATGGAATCCTGCAATAAACCTATCTTCTTCTAGTTTGACCAACTACGCAAGCCTCTCTTGAACAATGTCAGTGTCATCCATATTTGTAAAGGCTGCAATTATTAATCTTGGCACCAAATATTCCATCGGGACAACTACTTTGAGACCATAAACCAACTTAAAGGGGGTCTGCATTGTTCGCTTCTTCAAGTGGTTCTATAGGCCCATAGTACTACTGGCACTCTTAAATCACAGTCATCCGTGTTCACACTACAAATCTTTGTCAGTGTTGTCTCCATGGTCTTATTGAATGCTTCAACTGTCCCATTCGCTTGAGGGTGGTAGGGTGTGATCTTCTGATGATGGGCTATAAATTCCTCGATCAAGGCTTCAATGGTCTTATTAATCAAATGTGTTCCTTGATCACTCATAAGGATTGTTGAGCATCCAAACCTGGTTATGATGTCATCAAATATGAATCATGCATCTGTAGTTGCACTACAATATCTAACTTCCATTGCTTGGGCCCATTTTGTCAAGTACTCTGTCGCAATGATTATGTATCTGGCTCCTGTGTGCTTTCCTGGTGGGTTTATAGGTCCCACGAAGTCAATGGCCCATTTCTCAAATTCTTGTAGGGTCAGCTACAGTGCTAAAGGAATTTCATTTCTTCTGGATGGTTTCCTAACTCTTTGGCATACATCATAGGCTCTGTAATAGTCCTTATCATCTCTGTGTAAGGTAGGCCACCAGAGGCCAACTCTAAGAACCTTTTGCGTTGTTTCTTTTTCTACGTAGTGTCCTCATGTGATTCCTTCATGAGCTTCTATGAGGATCAATGGTTGCTCTACCTCCATAACACACCTCCTCAATATCTCATTAGGTCCCATCTTGTATATCTGTCCAGCTATAAGTGAAAAGTCTGCAGCGTGCACTACCAACTATTTATTCTGGGTGATTATATATTCACTAGGTGCCATTCCTATTGATAGGAAATGGACTATCTCTACAAAGTGATCATCGATCTTTCTAATGGCCAACAACTTTGCATACGACAGTGTATCCTCCAAAGTATTAGGCTCTTCTCCATGTTCCAACCTCGACAAGTGGTCAAGACCTTTGTTCACTCTTCCTGGCTTAACCACAATCTCAAAATCATATTCCTAAAATAACAGAATCCATATGCATATTATCCCCCCCAACACTGGCTTGTTGACTACATATTTCAGCGTGGAGTGATCAATAAACATTTTAAAGTGTCTTCCCAACAAGTAGTGGTGAAACTTTTGCAGCGCATACACCATGGCTAACCCTTCTCTCTCAGTGGTGGTGTAATTAATCTCAGTTGTTGATAGCTTCCTGCTAGCAAAGGATAACGGGTGGTCAATGTCTCCATCTCCCAGTTGTGCTAACATAGCTCCTAATGCAATGGAAGATGAATCGACATGCACATGAAATTCCTTTCTCCTATCTGGGAAAACCAAAATAGGTGCAGTAACCATTTTCTGTTTCAGTGTGTTGAAGCTCTGCTGACATTGTTCTATCCAATGAAACTGACAATGTTTTTTCAAAATCTTCTCCATGGGTGTTGTGATCTGTGCATAGCCTTTAATGAACTTCCTATAGTATCCAGTGTGTCCTAGTGCAGTGCACAACTACTTGAATGAAGTAGGAGGGGGTAGATAAACTATAATGGAAATCTTAGATGGGTCTACCAACAGTCCCTGATTACACACAATATGACCTAACAACACTCCAAAGGGTGAAAATAAGATGCACTTCTTCAGATTCAAGGCAATATGACACTGCTTGCACTTATCCAACATTAGTCTTAAACATTCAATATGATTTTTTAATAAGCTAAAAACAGTCCAATCATCAAAATATGCTTCCAAAAATTTATGTAAGAACTCCTTGAATGCTTCGACCACTACCCTAGAAAATATGGATGGGGAATTCTTTAATCCAAATGACATTACTGTATACTGGTAGGATCCCCATTCTGTTGCAAATATGGTCTTATGGTGATCTTCCTTGGCAATCCGGATCTGATGGTACCCTGAAAATCCATCTGTAAAAGAATATACCTCCTGTCCTCCTACATTATCTAACACTTTGTCAGTAAATGGTGTAGGGAATGGTTCATGCAAACATGCATCACTCAGCTTCCTGAGATCTACACATATCCTGATTTCTCTGGTATTTTTATCATGCACCACCATAAGGCTAATCCATTATGAATCTTCAACAGGTTCTATGATTCCTGCTTCCAACTTTCTGTCGAGTTCAATCTTCACTTTCTCCTTATATTTAGGGTTCAATTTGTAGGGTCTTTGTTTAACTAGCCTTGCATATAGTTTCAACGAGATCCAGACCTCTCCCATGGGCCCTTTAATGCCCTTCATATCAATGAACTTGGTTGGAAACAAGTCCTGATATTCATGTAGTAACTATGCGATCTTGTCAATAGTTGCAACATCCCAATAATATCCAACATTTGCAAGATTCGGTGTTTTCTCTGTTCCAATATTGACTTTTTTTATTTTAATTGGTCGTCCAATTGTATCTCACTTCCTAGTCCTTGTATGTCTCCTTGGCCTTCTGTTTTGGTGATGTTCACCTTCCTAGGGTCATCGTCTTCATCAACATTGATATTGTAATAGCCTTGTAGTTTCTGGAGAGGCGTAGTCCATTTTTCCTCTTCTTGTTCCAAAGGGAGGATAGGTGCCTCCTCAAATACTTTATGTATTACAATCTATAATGCTTGATCCACTGTAGGATATTGGATTTTAAACGAAAATGTAGTTACAAAGTTCTGGGTCATACCTTCCCAATCTGTAGTGATGAGGTGCAGTTCTGATCGAAGATACCTATAGATAGGGGTTGTGTCTAGTGTGTTGATGAATTTGTTCACCCACTGCTCTTGAGGAATTTTGCTCCAAGCTTCCTCGCAACTTCACACATGGTCCTTCGAACAACTTTGACTTGTGTACCTAACTTCACAGCCTTCTACTTGCTCTGAAAACCATGTTGTCATCAAAGTGCGACATTGTACCCAGTATATAATGGTGTTTTTGTGTGTCCCCCACCATCTTGCTGGATTTGATTTCAAGGCCTCATCCATTTCCAACAATCTTTTTTTTATTGGTACAATTTCTTCAAAGTCCAACAAGAATTCTTCTAAGTGATTTAGACCATTAAAGGTGGGCAAGTTCCTTACTGTTGTTTCGATTAAGCTAACTTCTTGGGTTAATCTAGCACATATCCTTGTAGATACTTCATACATTTTGTTTTGTCAGTTCTCCAGTGCTTCTTCTGAATCTGATGAACATGCGTTGTCACTTCGCCAGCTTAGGTTCCCATCCGCCATAGGATTAATCTAATCCTGTTGTCTAGTTGTTAATTTGTATATGTTTTCTAGTTCATATGCATGATCTTCTTCTCTGATGGGTTCTATGTATTTCTAACCTTCATCAAGATCCAAAGGTGAAATGACCCTAAGGCCATCTCCTTCAAACATCATTCTTATTTTCTTTAAATCAAACACAGTGGAATTATTGAAAGCCCAATCAATTCCTAATAGTGTAGGGTAAGGACAACTATCATCAACTATCTCAATCACCTTGAAGTCTGCAAACGTACTTACTCCATTGATGTCCACATGGACATGTTCCAATCTCCCAAAGGGGCTTACAACTTGCTGATTAGCCATCCTGAGCCTGATAGGGGAATAGATCAAATTAGGTTTTCCCATTAGTGCCCATGTCTGGTTCGTCATGACATTGACCTCTGACCCTAAGTCGAGGACCACATAGTCGATATCATACTCTCCAATTTGAGCATTCAGGTGTAGTTCCTTATTTTTCCTTCTCTTTTTAGAGACTTGGTGTGCTTCTCTATTCAGCATGGGATCTATCTTTCCTAGCTCATACTGTCTGATTAAATTGTGTAGCTCTTGTACATCGCTTTCATCCTGAATCAACTGAATACAAGTATATAATAATTCCATGAGCTTTCTTACCTCTTTTCCTTCTCCTGGCAGAGCAGACTGATCGAATGACAGAGGCATTCTACATTCTCTTACTTTTGTTCGTGTCCTCGATGAAGAACCTTGGTCTCTCTCAAATTCTTTTATTTCCTCCTCAAATATTTGTTTTTCTTTCCTTGCATCGAAAACTCGTGTCTTCTTTGCATATTTCCTAACTCTTGATTCTTTTGTAGTCTTTCTTTAGGTCGCTCTGTCTTCTCCTATAAAAAATCCTCCTCTTGTGATAACAATGACTCTAGGGTCCTCCCCACGAGGTTCAGCATATATCAGTTTCACTTGTGGGTTCTGATGAGGTCCTCATCTCTCCTAAATTTTGGCTAGAAACATAGAAAAATCTTCGATAACATGTTTGAATGAGCTGCAGTAGCTACAAGTGGTACAAGGTTTCTGACAGTCTCTTGCTAAGTGTCCTAGATGTGTGCAATTATAATAAATGATTTGGTCCCTACCTTGACCCATACCTCCTCCTAGTCCTCTTCCTCTGAATCCACCGCGAGGGTTGAAGTTTCCTCTTCCTGGAGAATTATACTACGTAGTGTTTCCTTCTTGTTGTACTTCACCTTGAATTTTTCACATATCCTTTGAACTTTCATGCATGAGGTCATAGGCCCTAAAATACATTTCATCATGCCCCACCGAATTACATAATGTGCAATACAGATTCGTGGGTGTATGAACATATTTTTGCATGTAATAGCATTCACCATGGCAATGACTATTTCTACATACCTCATACCATGGTAAGGTAACTTGCTTTAAAGGAATCGAGGCTCCAAATTCCAAATACTCACAAAATAGGGGACAATGCTCCTTGTCATGGCCTTCTAATTTTCATCTAATGCATCAAATATCTTCTCTTTTATCTTTTCCCTTGTCTTTCTTCATATCTTCGACCTGCAGAGATAAACTAGTTAGTTGACTCAAGATTTGACTCATGCCTGAGATGGATTCTCCCATAGGGGATGATTCTAACTTCATGGCGATCTCCAGTGCCCCTTCCTGCAAAGAAATATTTTTTTTCATCAGAGGAACTCTAATGTGTGGTAAGAGGGAAACAATGAACCACTCCTTGTTCTGCTTGTATGGGATTTGAAAACTCAAATGGTCTGTCAAGGTCTTAAGTCTCTGATCAAACTCCCACACAAGTTCAACTATTCTCTTCTTGATTTATTTTATTTATATAATGCATTGTGACTCTGACTTAGGTTTCTTGAATTTGGCAATTAGCACATTCTTAATGAAAATCAACAATTTAGGTGCAGTTCCTTGGAAAAATTTCATGTACCAGGTCAGTGCGCGATCTATCAAGGTAGTAACAAACTGAGCTTATCTAACACCTTCATCGGTGATATTTTTAATAATCCACAAAAATTCACATAGAAACCAGTGCTGGTCAGGATCTTTAGATCCATCTCCTCTGAAGGTGGTTAACCTCATCTCATCTACCATAGATCTTCCTAGGTTTCCTGACTGAATATGTGGTGGACTGCTAGTGACAGTGCTCTAAGCACTCTGGTGACTCTGATTACTCTAATTTCTTAATGCTGCTGAAACAACATGAGGAATAATAGTACTTACTTCAATAGTCGACGTAGTTCCTGAAGTTTCTAGCTCTTCTTGATGAGGTTCTTTGGATTTCCCTTCCTCTGTCCTAGTGGGTTCTAAATTCTATTCATCCGTTAGATCTGCCTCTTATCCACTGTAGAATCCCTTGTCCCCATAGTTCTTCTTAAACAGGTTCACAAGAGGAACTTCTCTGAACACTCTCCCACTGCACATATGTCCAACCTCTATGTCATTGTCACTGTTTGAGTTCTTAAACATTATCCTTTCCCAATACGACCAACTATTGTACCTTTAAGATGTTCTTCTCATGCAATAGCATCTTGATCCTCGACTTCAAAAATTGTAAAAAATTTCCCCTAGGTCCCTTAAATAAATACCTCTCAGCTTGGTTATATGACTCTACTCTGTCAACAACAAAATTGGCAATGTACCCTCCAATGGTGATATCAAACCAGTGATCTACTTCTCTTGACATGACATTATCAACTCTCTTGATCTTCTTGATCAACGCCGACGTCCAAACCATAGGTGGTCTAGATGTGATATCAAACTGGGTATCTACTAACCTAGATAGCCACTCATATAGATCCTGATGGATTCCCCCAAAGAAAATATCATGTATATCAGTAAAGATATATCTTCCCAAACAATCCTCTATACTAATATTAGGGTTCTTGTTCTGGGCTTCAACGAAGTCCTTTTCTTGATCTTCTATCCACTTTTGTATCTCTTTCTTCGATCGAAACCACCTTGACATTCCCTCAAGAATATTCTTGTCCCGACAATGGAACCATTTGTTGCAACAGGGGTAGACCTAGGGTTTAGCTCCAAGAGAACACCAACAACCCCTAACTATTGGCCCTTTCGACAACACATGTGAGGCAGATACAGTCTCACCCGAAGTAGCTATGGGGGGTTGCAGGGCACAAATGTCTACAACCAAGGGAATACAAAGTGGATCCAATACAAGAACAAAACAACATCTAGATATCAATTGTCATCTTAGATCTACTTCGCACAACTATTTTTCAGACCTAATACAATAATGCAACAATAGTATATCTATAAACAAGAGAACACAACATCAATCACACACAACACAAAGATGTATGTGGTTCATCCTCTCCCTAGGGCTATGTCCACAGAACTATGATTTATAATATATTAAGATGAAAGCATACAGTTATTATCTACATTCTCAGCTAGCAGGTCTTCTCTCTTTCTCTTTGTCTTCCCTCCCTACGCACCTAGCTATAGGGTTGATCTTCGCACCTAGCTAAAGATCTTACAACAAAAAATTCCCTCACTTCTCAATGCTTCTCTCTCTCACTACAATAATCACTCATAACAATAACGAACTTGGAACAAAAATAAAAACAACAACAACCAACCCATCCTAGATCCTATTGACCTCTATTTATACATTACAATAGCTCACCAACAACTTTAGGCCAAAACCCAAGATACCAAAACCCTAGATACCAAAACCCTAGGTGTCTAAAACCCTAGGTCAACTTGACCCATGTTTTCAGGGATTTTCCAACCTGTCTTTCCTTCCTTCTCACATGGTGCTTCAAAGCATCCAACAGTGAATTTTTATGCTTGCTTAGTTGCCCACGATCCATATTTCTTGCTGATCTATCATCCTCAATCTCCTTGTTCAACGACTTTCTTTCTCTTACTTCGCTCCATCCTTTCTTCTCTTCTGCTCACTTCAACCCAGTATTAGTCACTTTGTCTTCCGTGCAGTTCACATTCCTTCTTTTCTACCTTACTCTTTGCTTACTTCCATCCCTAAGGGCCAACAAGCACATTCCCTATACCATGGTTTCCATTGCGGGACCGCTCAAGAAAATTATCTCACGAGCATGTTGCGTCCCCGCAATGAACTGTGGTCGTTGATATGGTCACTGCATTCAAGGCTCAACATCTATATTTTCTTATGTCAAGCTACAAGATCATATCAGTATGGGATTTGCAGGAAAATCCATTGACAAGGGGACCTTGGGTTATGACCTTACGCATCCCCCATAAGAAATTTTAGGATTTCATCTATCAGGAGTCTTCAGACCACTTGATCCACAATATCCCGATGCTCGATCCCGTGAAATGACCCATCTAGATCGATGGTCGGATTTTCTTTGAACTTGATGGCCATGATCATTTCCTTGAATAATCTTAGTCGCCTGCTTCTTAACAAGAACTTTCCCTTTATTTATGGCTCTGCTTCCATATGACCATGGGTTGTGATAATGGGCCTAACTCTTAGGCACGTCACGATTTTGTGTTTCGTGAACTCACATTGTTCTCCATGGTCAAACCTCTGAGTCACAAAATCTCGATCTCTTGGATCAGGTGCGACACATCCTCTTTGATCGAACGACCCAGATGAATATCAACATTTCTCACTTGAGATTTTCTGAAATGACTTTCTCTATGCTAATCTTGCACCACGTGTCCTTATGAAATAAACGACCCAGATCATTTCAGTATTTCGCATTTCATGAGTCCTCATGAATCTTACCTTTAACTAATCCATCTTGTGAGTCAGCGAAATTCTAATATTTTGCTACCTGTCCTTCTAAAATAAACAACCCGGATCATTTCATGACTTCGCGTTTCGCGAGTCCTCATGAATCTGCCCTTTGACTGCTCCATCCCACAAGTCATTGAAATGATAATTTGTTGCCACCTGTCCTTATGAAATAAACGACCTAGATTATTTCAAGACTTCTCATTTCACGAGTCCTCATGACTTTTCCCTTTGACTACTCCATTTTGCAAGTTAACAAAATGCTAATCTTGTGCCATGTGTCCTTCCCAGGATCAATGGCTAGGATTGGCCTCACAATTTAAAAAAATTTCCTAATGGTATTCTTCATCTAACTCTGTGATATCGATGGCCTGATGGTCATCGATCCGATCTGCCTAGTGGATCTCTGCCATTGAAAGATTATCTTTCTTGCTTGCTTGATTTGAGTCCATATCAGACCACTCTAAGTGTTGCGGTTGTGCTTACAACTTTGGCTTCTATGAGCAATTACCTAGATGACTGATTGAGGGCTCGAGAAAATAGAATGATCAGTGATAGAGTTAAATAGAGAAGTGATCAATCCTATAGAAAACAGGTCAATCAAAAAGACGAATGAAGATAGAAGAAAAACTACAAGCCGAGAGGAAAAACTTACAATTGGGTCTGCAAAAGGAGGAGAGACAGGAAAAAATACAGACTTAGGTAGAAACCAAAAACCCCTAAGGATTTGACAATTTTGTGTGATAACATAATCCATTGGATTCGAGGATGACTCAATCTTAGCATGAGGAGCATTCTCATGTACTTTCATCTTCAGAACCTGCGATGCCCATGCATTATTATATGGTTCAATATACTGATCCACATAACTACAATAGGTTTGTGGGAAATCTATTATGGCAAGAAGCCATGCAGAAGGAGTATGACTCACTCCTATAGAACCAAACTTGGAATATGGTTCCACTTCCACCAGAAAGGAATATTTTTAGGTGCAGATGGGTCCACAAGATCAAGAGGTACAAGGCCCGATAGGTTTCCAAAGGACTTCATCAGATCCATAAGTATTTCTACATCTTCACGAAGACTTTCAATGAGCCAAAGTTTCAGACTTTGTGGAATTGTCTTGCAGTGAAGAACATAGTTTCCCAGCAGCTACCATTTTCTTCTTTTGATACATTATCTTTTGAGGGGGGGTTTTGTTCCCATGTGATTTTCCCTCTTTCCTCATTTTTATTCAATGTTCATTAGTTTCATTGTACATGAGTACCTAAAATGGCCTAGTATCCGGGACTCATTTTTTAATCCATAGTGATGTTCAGGGGGGGTGTTGGAGAAATTTCTATTTTAGACTTTAACACCAGTTTAGTGCGAGTTAACTGACTAGTTCCATTTTAGACTTTCTAATCTTAGACCATCACTGTTATGCATGCATTCCTAATTATAGGATGTCATTGCCTATATGAGTGAAGATCAATCACTCATTGATTAGATCATAATATGAATTGATTCTCATTCTTCATTGTGTATCTCTCTTTCTTTTCTTGATAATGTTTGTTTGTGTATGCTTTAGCTAGATCTCTTGTGCAGGTTTCCACGAAACACTGACAATATCACCACCCCAAATGATTACTAATATTTTTTGTTGAGATAAAGTAGGTCACAGTTCATGCCATAGATGTTCAGGTTCTCATGCACTCTACGGTGAGCACATGTCCCCGAGTTAGGCCCAGATGTTATCCCCTGTCCTAGGGATAACTAAGGAAATTATGTTTCAAGGCCCACAAGTCCTAGAAATGGAGTACCGAGAGCCATATTGACTTGACCCTGGCCCTAGATGGCCCATATTTCATCTTCAACACCTTGACATTGTCATCAACAACAACATCCATCCCATCGGCCTGGTCCTTCACCAACAGTGGGTCTTGATCCATGAGGTAATGAGTCCGGGTATCATGGTATGTGTGATCAGAATCTGGACCAGGGGTCTAAAAAGTGCTCAATTTTCAAAGTGCTCGAAATGCGACGAAAATGGTTCCATTACGTCCGTATCGTTCTCCTGATTCCGACGGTATATTTATTTTCGCAAACAGAGTCCGTATGGAGAATTTATTGAGGTCTGTTCGCCGAGCCAAACAGGCAAAATTTTGATGCTGACGTGGCAGGCCGTACAGCTGACGTGGCGGCCGTACAGTGACGTGGAGGCTCCAGGTGCTGACATGTGGCATGCAGTTATGGACTTTTTGGAGTACGGTTTGACCGATTAGGAGGTGACACGTGTCACCACTGGATGGGTGACACGTGGCACCAGTGTGATGTCAGCATCCTGCATGGCGTTGACTTGGCAGATTGTTGACGTGGCAGGCATTCATTGGATGACGGTTGAACGAGTTATATCACGCCACATGGCATACTTCAAGCAAATGGAAGGGTGCCATGTGGCCCAATGGAGGGCTGCCACGTGGCACCCCGAATTTGGCTATTTGGTTGCTATACAAAAATTTGTGTTGTCGCCGGACGGATTCGAACGCAGGACCTCTATCCACCATCAAAGGTTTCACATAATCCGTCGGACCACTAGGCCACGTGTTGGTTGTTATAAACCAAACGAGTTTTAAATTACTTAAAGGTGAAAAAGGTTATAAACGGTTGGGGGTCGGGCCGGGGCTAGCCCCGACCCCCGGTTCTATGCTTTGCCACAGGACCAATACGTATGCAACCAGCGCACGCTCGGGGGTATTCGAATGTGACATGGTTCCATTCGTTTTAATATAACCAACACATATTTCCAAACGGCGCTCGGGGTGCTAAATTTTATAGCCGTGGTCGTATCAAACATTCATATGACCATTACGTTGATTATTGGCGCGCGGGAGGAATTTAAAATGGACCGAGGTTCCATTGTATATCGCATATGACCATGTTATATTTTAAATGGCGCGCGAGGGCCAAAATTTACATATAGCCCCGGTTTTATGGGTTAAACATGTGACCGATACACCTAACAAGCAATTGGCGCGTTTTTTGGGGCGGAGTCCACCTTTTTTGGGCATTTTGCTAATTTTAGCTTGACTAACTCCCGCTACTCCAATTTTAGTGGAGTTTTGTTGAGGAAAAGAAGGAGGAGTCAGTTATTGAGATATCTTTTGCTACAGGAGACCATTCTGGATGATTTCTGGAGGGATTTTGGGTCTCTTCGACCTTCTGGAGCCAATGGAGCAGGTTTCAGAGCCATCTGAGGTCATTTGTAGGTGATTTTTCTTCAGGGAAGCTTTCAGGGCCACCAGGGCCATTTCAGTGCTTGAGCTGTTTGGAGGCTATGTGCATCCATTTTTGGTGATTCAAAAGCCTAGGTCTGCTATTTTCGACCTTCTGAGTCTGATGGCAGAGGT
>ML781356.1:475920-491448 GCA_009831015.1 Picea engelmannii | reverse complement strand
GGATTCAAAAACTAGTTTGGGCACGTGCTCGTGTTACATGTGGCCGTGTTATCCAATTGCTACCACTATAACCTCCAGGTGTGCCCATGAGGCCCCATACGTGGCACACATTGTAAGTCGGGGGGATTTTAACTCGAAACCTCATGGAACTTCATTTTCACAGCACTTGCCAATTGAGATGCCCCCCTCGGGGGCGATCCAAAGATATTTTACCTGTGAGGGAATATTCAATATAATTTACCAATATCAAATTAGACTTTTTCTGCACTTCACAGACAAAGATCTAATGAACATCCATTTCTATTTGTTTAGGAGTATGGGTAAAATGGATGATAGGGTCAAAGCCAAGTCCAAGGTTGTAGAAATAAGTGTCTTTCACTCAGGTTTGCTTAGGATGCTTGTGATGGAGGAGTTGAAGAAGAGAAACATAGCTTGGGAGCAGTTCATTGACTCTGTACATCTTCAGTTAAATGTAGCTCCTATTCATCAATCTAAGGTGTAGAGACCTTTGTAAGATGATAGTGTTGTGCACACAGATACAAGAAAACAAAGAAAGGGAAAACAAATTTCTAAATATGATGAGGCTCCTAAGGAAAAATAAGAAGAATAAGGAGGAGCTCATCACTCTCCACAGAGGGAATTTTGACCCCAACCTGCTCTAGAACTAGAAGAAATTCCCTCAGCTAAAACGACAGGAAAAAAAGGGAGAAAGTTACTCTTCCCCTCACTTATTGTTGCATTTGAGACTAGAGCTAGGAGGCCCTTCACTAGGTCATCAACCAGGAAGGAAACTGTTGAAAAAGAGGTCATAACAGAAGCTCTTATCAAGAGGAAGGATAAGGGTAAAATTGAGATTGTTGAAAAACACATTGAATTCATAGACATAACTACTCCCCTTGACAACCCTACCTTCAAAAGATTGATCAAACAAATCAGAGATGGCATAAAGGAGGTTTTTCTCCTCAAGGAAGAAGGGTTGGCTGAGAGGAAAAAATTGAAGGATCTTATGGATATGTATAAGGAAACCATTGATCTGGCCAGGTTTACAACAAAGAGATTTCTACCCCTTCATAGGAAAATTAGAAATCTATACAAGAAGAACAGGGATTTACAATCTTAGATGAGAAATCTCAAGCTAGAGTTACAACACTTCAAATATGAGTTAGCTCAAATAAATCTCAATGTGTTAGCTCAAGCTGCAACCAGAAGAAGTACCAGACTAAGGAGGTGAAATGGAGTGGCTGAAAGACTCTCAATTTTGAAGATGGTCACCCTTGCATTTTAAATTTTTTTGTAGGAAGTATCATGATTTTACCTTCTTAGGATGCTTCTATAGGATTATACACCTTTGGCTAAGGTTTTTGAGTATTTTTGGCTAAAAATGAACAACATAGACAACTACAGGACATTTTGTAGCGCCTAGCACTGCAAAATGATCTATACAGACAAAGTTGCATGTTCTCTACGAAATGCGCTACAAAATTATATACACACACAAAAGATGCACAATCGCTGGAAAACAATCTACATAGGTGGGCATTGTAGAATTCACTGTGAAATCTGCTACAAACTGGCTGATACAGTCAACACTTCAAGATTCGCTGCCAATTCCTGTTTTGATGGGTTTTGAGGGAATCAACGGTCACCAGGTGGCTAGTGTAGCTTAACATAGATGCTTGGAGGTCATTTGGATCTGGTGGACACATGGAAATAAAGGATATGCGCTCAAGGAACACCTCACTATGCAAATATTATGGTGTTAGGGTTGTTTCCAACATTTTCTATGTTTTTGGTAGTTTGTTTTTTCCACTTGTACATATGTAAGATTTTCAGTTTTTAGTGGGAGAATCCTATGTAAGAGGATCCAAATCGAATTGTATGTTTTCACTCATTGTTTAGGATATAAATGCAACATTTAAATGAATTTTTTAGGTTCGAATGGTTGAGCATAGACTCCCTTATGTAATGTTTTGATGTAACTGAGCCATACTCTGGTTTTTATGTATGAGATCTGAGACATTTTTCCTAATAGAAGTCAACTTTCTTTTCCATCATTTTACTTCTTTATAACTCTAATTTTCTCATCATTGAATGATTCAATTGATGTATTATAGTTGTGTTACAATGTATGCTTGATTGTGATGTTGTTGTAACTTTTATCAATGTTTTAAAGTTTAGATTAAAGAATTTCTTGTGTCTGATATTTTCCTCATTTGTCTACTAGTAAGGCTTGATTACGATAGTAGAATAATTCATCCTTCTCATAAAAGTCTTCCTTTTACCCACACTTATCTTTAAATCACTGAATGAAGTTAGCCAATACCTCACTTGCTTATGCATATTGCCTAGAAATTTATGTGCTTGAGCATTGTTGTGCTAATTTTTATCCATTTGACACTCTATCATAAATTTACCATTACAAACCTATTTGATGGGTACTGGGATTATCCTCTAGTAGTCTGAGGGTTACTCTCAATGCTAACATTCTTGGTGTCATTGGTTTGGAATGGATTGAAAACATTTCCCTCGGATTGAATGACAAAGAAATATTGATTCTAAAGGTGGATTATAAATCATTACATTGAAGATTGCAACTTGCACCTGGCGACTCAACTGTTTCTGTTGTGGATCCTAAAGGAAGACACATGAGGTCTACTCCAAAGCTACCTTTGGCTACACCTGAAGTTGACCCAAAGAAGATTATGAAGAAGGGAAAATCTTCTCAATAAGGATTTTCAGCTGTTGTACCAAGTACTTCTGGTCATTTTCCCGATTCCACTTTTAAAACGCCAGTAGCTATATCTAGTACTCCTCTTTTACCCTCTATTGAAATTTCTAGAAATTTGGATCTTGAAGATTTCCCTGTAGAATAATCTTCTTTTTCTCCCAAATTGAAATAATAAAGTTTTGAATTTCTTGCCTCTCGTGATGTTGTAAGTTGGTTTAGACTTGAGAGCTTAGAAGGTTTTCCTACCTTAGGTTCTCCATCTCCTTGTTCTATTAAAATTGTTGTGACTAAAGAGGAAGAAACCTCAGTGCCCTTGGAATCTACACCATATTCCTCCAAGACTCAACCTCTTCTTATGAAAATTTAAATCTCTCCATCCTATACTCCTCTGTATCCTAAGTTACACATAATCAAGACTGCATTTATACCATTCAAGACTCCATCTCCTCCTTTTTCTCCTAAAACTTATAATCCAATGGCAGGTGTTAACCTTCCTAGAAATAATATGGATGCCATAGTAGCTGCTATGTATGCCCCTCTTGTGTTTCCTCAACCTATGAATGCTCTCCCAATTGGATACTACCTTAAGTGCATGCCCAATTTTACAGGGGAAGAGACCATAACTACAGAGGAACACCTTGAAACCTTTTATAGATATGATGAAAATCTTAATATTGAGAATGAATATGTGTGGATGAGAGGTTTTATTCAAAGCCTTGATGGCGAGGCTAGGAAATGTTTTATGGTTTTAACTCTTGGATCTATTGTTGAAATTAAAGCTCTAGATGATTATTTTATGAGGCATTGGGGAGATAAGAAAGATTTCCTATATTATATCATAGAGTTTGGGTCACTCAAGAGGAAAGAAGGGGAATCTGTTTCAGTCTTTTCAAAAAATTTAATAAAATGTACAACAAAATCCCCACAAAAATTAAGCCCGCAGAAACTTCTGCCAACATCACTTATGTGAGTGCTTTTGACCCTGAGTTTTTTCTCCTATTGAGAGAAAGAAGATCTACCTCTCTAGCTCATATGAAAGATGCAACCTTGGAGTTGGAATCTAACATATTGGAAGTTGAGAAGCTTAGGGGAAAATCTGATAGAGATAGGAGGAAAATTAGGGTTGAAGCTTCAACCTTTGATTCCTCTGTTGTCAATCCTCAAGTTGATGAACCAAAAAAATTGGTAAAATCGCTTTCTGCTGAAATGGAAAAGATGAAACTTCAAGGAATTTTTTTTTATAGAAACACACAAAATGTTGATAACATAGGAAATTTCAGGAGACCAAACAATGCCCCTCATGTCCTTCAAAGAGATCAAATAAATAGGGATAGGGATGATCAAAAAGTCCAAGCCCCTATCCAAAATAACCTGGTTGATGATGAAGTATGAGAGCATGAAAAAACTGATCCAGAAATTCATTGTCTGGGTGATACCTATCCATCCCCTCATGTCTGCATATGAAGAGTCTCTTATGGACATCCAATTGAATGAATTGAGTAAAGGGGAAAAATCCAATGAAAATCCAAATAAATACAACTTAAGGTCAAAAAAGAAGGAGGGGAAGCCTAGCACATCAAATCAGCCCAATAAAACAGAAAATTCAGCTAAGGATGTGGTTTCTAGCAGCGAAGAAAAAGAGGAACAAAACCCTCAAGTAGTGATTAAGACCACTGTCCCAGAAATTAAGGAGATTCTGAAATATCCCTCTTCCTTCATCTTTGAGAATGAAATTCAAAAGATAAAAATCCTAGTACCCTTTTTAGAGATGATTAAAAATGAAGAGTTTAAAAAATATCTTTCCAAGATGTTGCAACCTGAATATTCCCCTGAATCCACGGACCCAATGAACATTTAAGATGAAAAACTAGCAATCATAATGGGACCCTTGGTAGAATATAGGGATGACTCTTCTCCTCCATTCTACACATAATTAAATATCCATGATAAAGTCTTACATAACTTATTGATGGACTCAAGTGCATCTCATAACCTCGTGACTAAAATTGTCATGGATGAGATTGGTCTGAAAATTACAAAAACTTATCATGACCTATATTCATTTGACTCCATAAAAGTGAAATACCTTGGAGTGATCAAGGACTTGGTTGTTACCTTGTTTCATTTTCCCATGAAGAGTGTGGTCATGGATATTATGGTGGCTAATGTCCCCCCTAAGTTTGGGATGTTATTGTCAAGATCTTGGATAAAGAGACTAGGGGGAACTTTACATATGGACCTTTCATATGCCATTATTCTTGTATTTGGAGGAGAGAACATAAGGCTTTATAGGGAATCCCAACTAGCTTACATCATCAGTGATGAAGCTAATCCTTCAAAACACCTCATATTTGCAGTTGATACTGATTTAGGATCTAGTATTTTACAGCTAACTGATGCTCCTCAATCACCTATTGAAATCAGAAAACACCCTATTAAAACTTGTGAGATTCCTCCTCAAAATATTCCTGTGTGGAAGATGTTTTTTGATGAAGCCTCTTCTAAATAAGGTGTTGGTGTTGGAGTGGTATTTATTTCCCCAACTCATAAAATCATATATCTGTCTTATAAACTAGAATTTGAAACTAAAAATAATGTAGCAGAGTATGAAGCTCTTGTTTTAGGTTTGAGGGCTGCTAAATATATGAATATTGAAGAGTTATCAGTGTTTGGAGATGTTGAACTAATTGTACATCAAGTTAAAAATTTGTATCAAGATAAACACCCTAGGTTAAGGACTTACACAAATGAAGTTTGGGATCTTATTGATCATTTCTTCTCAGCTTTTAATATCTCTTTTGTTACAAGAGAAGAAAATACTATGGCAGATTCTTTGGTTGTTTTTGCAAGTAATTTTAAAATTAATTTTCCCCCCAAGATCAAATATGATGTGGAAGTGAAGTATAGACCCTCTATACCTAACACTGTCAAACATTGGAAGGTATTTGAGGATGATCTTGAGATCAAAAGATCTTTGGAAACCGTGGAACGGTTTTTTGCTCTTCATATTGATCAAGATCATGATGATACCAAAAGCCCTCATGATGATATTTTCATCAATAAAATTGTAGACCACAATATTGTTTAATTTCCTAGTAACCATATTCCAAAAGGAATAGTTCCTTTGGAGATAATGTTTGACATAAACTATGTTTCTATGAAGGTTAAAGGTTCTAGTGAAGAGGCTGATGTGGCAGAATGCAACCTAGGTACAGAGGAAAATCCAAAATATGTGAAATTGTCGAGAAGTTTATCTAAAGAGAAAAGAGCTGAGTATGTTAATCTTTTAAAGGATTTTTCTGATTATTTTATTGGAAATATGAATATCTACAAACTTATGACATAAGCATCATTGAACATAAGATCCCTTTGAAAGAGGAGACCAAGCCATCTAGGCAAAAACTTAGACAGATAAATCCCATATCGCTGCCTATTATGGAAAAGGAACTTAAGAATTTGCTTGATGCCAAGATCATCATACCTTTAAGTTACTCTAAGTGGGTGGAAAACTTGGTCCCTATGAGGAAGAAGAATGGTGAAATCAGACTTTGTGTTGATTTCACAAATTTGAACAGAAGTTCCAAGAAAGATAATTACCCCTTTCTAAAGATGGAGCATATTTTTTAGAGGGTGAATGGATCATCAAGGATGTCTATGATTGATGGCTTGTCAGGCTACAATCATATCTCTTTCCTACCTAAAGATAGAGAGAAGACAACCTTCACTAGTCCTTTGAGCACATTTATGTATCCTAAAATGCCCTTTGGACTAATGAATGTAGGAGTAACCATTCAATGAGCAATGAATATTGACTTTATTGGGGAGAATGAAACATTTGTGGTCATCTATCTGGATGACATTACAATGTTCTCAAGATCTGATAAGGAACATTATCATCATTTGAAAAAGGTTTTCCTGAAATGTAGAAAGTTTGGACTCTCTCTCAATCCTAAGAAGTCTTTGTTTTCTATGAAAGAAGGAAAGTTATTGGGACACACTGTATCAACAGAAGGGGTAAGGATTGAGCCAAGTAGAGTAGAGGCCATCCAGAATCTATCTCTTCCTATATCCAATAAGGAAGTTTCAGTGTTTCTTGGGTAAGAGAAATTTTCTGAGAAATTTCATCTCTAACTTTGTTGAATTGGTTAAGTACATCACATCTATGCTTAGAAAGGGGAATGAGGTGAAATGGACTACTGAAGCTTAAGATTCTTTTGAAAAAATCAAACAAGCATTAACTGAAGTATATGTTATCATCAACCCTGATTATTCAAAGGAATTTATGATATTTTATTTTGCCTCACATGACACATTGGTTGTTGTCCTTCTTCAGAAAAAAACAAAGGGGTTGGAGCAGTCTATTTCATTTTTCAGCAGGGCATTGAGGGATGCAGAGATGAGGTATGACATTATGGAAAAGAAGTTCTATTATTTGGTTAAATCCCTCGAAGCCTTCAAAGTATACATTCTGCATTCCAAGATCATTTCCTATGTCCCATAAGCCTCTGTGAAATAAATACTTATTCAACTTGACATAGATGATAAGAGGAGCAAATGGATTGGAATTTTTTTTCAATTTAACCTTGAAATGAAACCCACTAAGTTGGTGAAAGGCCAAGGTTCAGCTAGATTTATGGATGAATCAAATTGCAAATCACTAGGGGTTAATTTCATGAACCTAAACTCAGAAAATCAGCAAGCTAATATTTCTGTCAAAAGCTCGCATATTAGTCCCAACTTGGCATAATGCACTTGGTACAAAGACATCATTTATTTTTTGCAAAAGTTGCATCCTCTTGATGGTTTGGAGAAGAACAAGGTAATAGCTTTGAAGCTAAAAGAAATAAGATATTGTCTCATTTATCACATCTTGTATTGGAAATATCCTCTAGGGGTTCTCTTGAGATGTATAGATCCACAGGAGGCTCAAAAGGCCATGATTGATTTTCATAAAAACTTGTGTGGGGGTCATCACTTTTAGAGAACCATGTCATATAAGATTCTTAGAGCTGGGTATTTTTGTCCTAGCCTTTTTATTGATGTTTGTGAAAATATTAGAGCTTGTGAAAAATGTCAGAAGTTTTCAGGAAAGCGGTAGCTCAAATATTTTCCTCTGAAGCTTGTAGTGGTTTCTGGCCCCTTTAAACAGTGGGACTTGACTTCATTGGGGAAATTAATATAGAATCAAGTGGTCAACACCAGTGTATCTTGACTGTAACTGACTATTTCACCAAGTGGATAGAATCCATTCCTACAAGGAGTGCCTCCCACAAGGTAATCATTAGTTTTCTTGATGATATCATGTCAAGATTTGGTTGTCCAAGAAAGATTTTTACTGATAATGTTGCCTCTTTCAAAGATGAAATATTGGTCAAATTTTGTGAGAAGTATGGGATTTCATTAGTCCATTCTACTCCTTATTACCCCCAAGGAAATTCTTTAGAAGAGTCTTCTAACAAGAGCCTTGTAAATATCATAAAGAAGTTACTGGAGGACAACAAGAAAGCATGGGACTCAAAGCTGAAATTTACCTTATGGGATGATAGATTTACTACAAAGAGATCACTTGGTATTTCCCACTTTCAACTTGTATATGGGATTGAATCTATTTTTCCTACTCAACTTGCATTGTCTGTGGCAAAGTTCCTTCAGGATCAACAAGGAGAAATAAATGATATGGTCTGAAGGATACAACAACTAGTAGAAGTACAACAGACTAGAGAGAAACTCTTTGATAAAGCATAGAACCATCAATAGAAGATCAAGCAAGCCTTTGAAAATAAGGTAAGAAAAGACGATTTCTATATGGGAGATATGGTGCTCAAGTGGGATGCACCCAAGCAAGACAAAGGAAAACATGGTAAATTTGAAGGCTTGTGGATTGGTCCTTTAAATATTTATGAGGTTTTTCAAAATAATACTTATAAATTGCAGAACTTGGAGGATTCTGAAGTTTTTGGTGGCCCTGTTAATGGGCACTTTTTGAAGAATTATTTTTCTTGAGCCATGAGTGGTTGTCCCATCCATTGTAAATGTCACTTTTTTTTTTCTTTCTATTTGAATAAATTATCCCATAGCCCTAGGATAAGACAGTGAAGCTGCTTATTCTTGGGAGCTCACAAGGAGCATGCCATCCCTTGCGGAGCCAATGCTATCACATGGATTTGTTAAGGGTCACATGAAGTTGTTATGGGTCAAATTCATCTTTAGTTTTTTTAATTTTTATCCTTAGTATTGTTTAAGCTTTACTTTTGATTTTATCCTTTTGGTTTTCTTACGTCTTAGCACAAAATAAATGTAATGTTGAATGTTGGCCCATACCTTTGGTTCATACCTTCATCTCATCACACTCTTAGACAACAATCACCATCACCCTTATGCCACTACTAGTCTGACATGTCACTACCTCCACTATGCACTTAAACCCCTCCACTCTGTCCCTCTACTAGTTATAAGGTCAAATCAATTTGTTTTAGTACACTGCCAACTCATTAGGACATTTAGTAGCGCATATTGAGTACATCCTTCCCAATTACCATTATTGCAGTTATGAGGCTTGTGTTAGCCGATCTCATTGATTTCAACATCCATGATTTAAAGGAAATAATTTGAGATTTACTCATTTAAGGTTGTCTAACTATTTTCTCAAAGATTTGAAATTTTCTCCTAGTTCAGTGATGCAGAAACTCCTAAGTTCAAAAATATGCTATGAAATCTGCTACAGACTGGCTGACATAGGGGAATTGAATGTTAGAGCCATTGCAGGCTATTTTAGACACTCTTAAGAATTTCTACTGTCAGGAAACGGTGTCTAGGTACTCCTTGAGTTTTCTGATATCTATTGAAGATCAAATTAAGGATGTGCTTATGTTTCTCTTCCTGGGTGCTAGAAATTGAGGATCTACATTACCAACCTGCCCCTTTACCTTTTCTATCACCAAATTCTCAGCCTATCTGTAGTATTTTCAGCCCCTTCTACTACAATTGAGCCAATATTGTTGTCAAAGACATTGCGCCTATCTCTTTCTTGTCCCTTGTTGTTTATGCTACAAAATTTGCTACAGATTATGCTGCAAATCCCATGTTTGGTGTTGTGAACCTGTACATTAAACTCAACATTGTTATCCTCTTATCACCTAGAATGTATCAACTGATTTCCTTTAAAATTTCAATTGTTATTTCAAGTCTAAAGTCTGTCTTCTTTGGAAATTTAAAGAGCCTTACTGATCAAAGTTGTGATGACCTTGCTTGTGATGGTGAAACATTAGTCTAAAACTTTGGCAGTTGTTTCCTCCTTGCATATCCATTTTCCTGAAGAGTTTTATTACTTATTAGTCATCAGTTTCCCTTCCATAAGCTCAGAAGTCAAATAGGAAGGAAAGATTTGAATCCTTAAAAGAAGCCAAATTTGAAAAAGACCATCATTACAAACCCTAAGACTTTTGTTCTTTGTTTGGCCTGTCACATATTTCAGACTACTGTATTATTTTTCTTCATACAATAACAAATGGATACACCAGAACAAAAGAAGTCTCACAAGGGTGGACGTGTATTCAGGACCGAGGCTTATGATATTCAACTATTTGATGTTGAACCTCTTATCAAAGAGGTCTTCTTGAGGGTTGGATGTTTAAATGTTTGTTATAATATGCAGAGAGGCACCCTGAGGTAGCTAAAGATTTTTCATTAAATTTTGATGGCACTAAAACCAAGGTGGGAACCCTTGAACTAGAGGTATCTGAAGCCACCATTACAACAACCACTGCAATACCCAACACTGGTGAAATATGGTTTAAATCCATGACTCTTAATGCATCCTTCTCTAAAGAGTTCCTCAAGACAAAATGTGAGGGAGATAACCTATCAAAGGGAGTGCCTAGGAGCCACTTGGTTGATGGATTTGAAAATATGTTAATGGTGATCCAGAGATATTTTACCTATGAAGGAAGATTTGATATGATTTACCAATATCACATTAGACTTTTGTTTCACTTCATAGGCAAATATCTAATGAATATCCCTTTCTATTTGTTTAGAAGTATGGGGGAAATGGATAATAGGGTCCAAGACAAGTCCAAGGATGTGGACACAAGTGTTTTTCACTTAGGATTGATTAGGATGCTTGTGATGGAGGATTTTAAGAAGAGAAACATAGCTTGGGAGAAATTCATTGCCTCTGCACATCTGCAGTTAAATGTTTCTCCTACTCCTCAATCTAAGGTGTAGAGCCCTTTGAAAGATGATAGTGATGTCCACACAAAGACAAGGAAAAAGAGAAATGGAAAACACATTGCTAAATATGATGAGGCTCCTAAGGAATAATAATAATAAGAAGGAGGAGCTCATCACTCTCCACAAAGGGAATTTTCACCCCAACCTGCTCTAGAACTAGAAGAAATTCCGTTAGCTAAAACTAGAGGAAAAAAAGGGAGAAAGTTACTCTTCCCCTCACATACTGTTGCTGTTGAGACTAGAACTAGGAGGCCCTTCACCAGTTCATCAACCAAGAAGGAAACTGTTGAACAAGAGGTCATAACAGAAGATCCTATCAAGAGGAAGGATAAGGGTAAAATTGAGACTGCTAAAAAACACATTGAAGTCATAGACATAACTAATCCCCATGAGAACCCTACCTTCAAAAGATTGATCAGGAAACTCAAAGATGCAAGAAAGGAGGTTGCTCGCTTGAAGGAAGAAGGGTTGGATGAGAAGAAAAAATTGAAGGATCTTATGGATATGTATAAGGAAACCATTGATCTAGCCAGGTTTACAACAAAGAGACTTCTGCCCCTTCATAGGCACCTTAGAAATTTATACAGGTATAATAGAGATTTACAATCTAGATCAAAAATATCAAGCTGGAGTTACAACCCTTCAAAGAAGAGTTAGCTCAAATAAATCTCAATGTGTTAGCTCAAGCTGCAACCAGAAGAATTACCAAACTAAGGAGGTGAAATGGAGTGGTTGGAAGACCCTCAATTTTGAATATGGTCACCCTTGCATTTTGAGGTTTTTGGTGGGAAGTATCATGATTATACCTGCTTAGGAGGCTTCTACAGGATCATACACCTTTTTCTAAGGTTTTTGTGTATTTTTGGCTCAAACTACACAACACAGACAACTATAGGACATTTCGTAGCACCTGGCTCCGTGAAATGATCTACACAGACAATGTTGGAAGCTCGCTATGGAATGCATTGTGAAATGATCTACATACGCATAAGTTTCACAGTCATTGTGAAATCTGTTGCAAAATTATCTACATGGGAGGTCACTGCAAAATTTGCTACGGAATTCTCTGCAAAATCCTCTACTAACTGGTTGATACAATCAACACTTCAGTATTTGTTGCCAATTCCTGTTTTGATGAGTTTTGACGGAATCAACGGTCACTAGGTGGCTAGTGGAGCTTATCACAGATGCTTGGAGGTTATTTGGAGCTGGTGGACACATGGGAACAAAGGATATGTGTTCAAGGAACACCTCACTATGCAAAGATTATGGTGTTAGGGTTGTTGCCAACATTTTCCCTGTTTTTAGTAGTTTTTTTTTTCCACTTGTACAGATATAATATTTTCCATTTTTAGTGGGATAATCCTATGTAAGAGGATCCAAATCGAATTGTATGCTATCACTCATTGTTTAGGCTATAAATGTAGCATTAGAATGAAATTTTTAGGTTCAAATGGTTGAGTGTAGACTCCCTTATGTAATGTTTTGATGTAACAGAGCCATACTCTAGTTTTTATGTATGTTATCTGAGACATTTTTCCTATTAGAAGCCAAAAAAAATTCCCATCATCTTACTTATTTATAAATATGATTTTCTCATCATTGAATGATTCAATTGATGTATTATAGTTGTGTTACAGTGTATGCTTGATCGTGATGCTGTTGTAATTTCTATCTGTGTTTTAAAGTTTAGTTTAAAGAAGTTCTCGAGTTTGATCTTTTGCTCATTTTTATGCTAGTAAGGCCTGATGATGAGAGTAGACTAATTCATCCTTCTCATTAAAGTCTTCCTTTTACCCACACTTATCTTTAAATCACCGATTGAAGTTAGCCAAGACCTCACTTGCTTATGCATCTTCCCTAGAAATTTATGTGCTTGAGCATTGTTGTGCTGAGTTTTATCCATTTGACACTCTATCATAAATTTACCATTACAAACCTATTTGATGGGTAGTGGGGTTATCCTCTAGCACTCTGAGGGTGACTCTCAGTGATAACACCATACACCATGTACCATAATATATCATCAAAGAAGTTCCTGGAAAAAGTACCAAACAACCAAGATCATGTACCAAGTATTTGCCTCAACCATGCACCTAAGATGTGCCTCAAGCATGTGTCAATGCCTGAACAATATACCAACGAATTTTCTCAAGCATGCACCATAACATCATCAATATGTAACCCTCAAAACATGCATATACAAATACTTGTAAGTCTATAACAAACTTGGTGTCTGTGATCACAAAGCTGCATATCTTTCTCAACTTTAGCAACAAGAGAATAACATCTTCATCAAACTTTACCTTAGTCTCATGAGACTAGTTTTTGGATTAATCACAAACCCCAACTTTAAACAAGCATAAATATGTACATGTAATGAGTAAAGGTATGAAAATTGTATGCAATATTCTTCAATATCTTCTCTACAATTCTTCCAATTTTCACTTCTTGGAACATCCTAGAAAAGGAGTTATAGCAAAAATGACATACTTTTTTGAATTCTTTATTATTTTAGAGAGCGAACTTATAGAGAATTCCACACACATAATATTTGATATATAGATCTAAAAATTATAAAAAAAAATACTACATACTGTGCGATATCCAATACATTTAGTCTCACTAAATTTGTATCTTCTATGAAGAAGTTATGACAGCTTTATCCGAAACACTTGTTTGAGACTAGTTTCAAAACTAGCCAAAAACCCTATCTTCCACATAGTGTATCTCCCAAAATACAACGACCTAGAAGCTAAAATTGCTACCACAAATACCTTGATATGTCTTCTTAACAGAATCTAGGTTTCTATGTATGAATCATTCTATAAAAATAATTATAGCGAAAATGGTAAGATGAACTATAAATAACATACCTTAGAATAGATCCTCACAAGTCTTCGTCGTCTTTTGGAATTTTTCCCTTCTTTACTTCATATTCCCTCTGAACAATGCCTCAGATATCCTTGGTTACCTCATATGAGAATCACTTGATCACTTATATAGTTATTTGATGAACTTGTATCTATAAAAAATTTTCTTATGAGAGACTTGTATTTATACTTTTTCTAATTAACCTCTTTCCTTAACTTTAGGAAATATTTCCTTAACTTTAGGGATTCTCGAAATTTCTTGTTACAACCACTTTACCCTTTAATTAATTGACTTGTAACCAACTGGGGGTTTCTTGACTATCCTTGGGGGATTCTAACTTCATAAGGCCATAACTCCTCAACCACAAGGAACCACGCGGCGTACCATCGGTATTTGTCTCATAGAGACTGGCTTTCTAATGCCTTGAAAATTATCGTATTACCTTTGTCATCTTCACATTCTAGAATTTTCTCATAGCAGTTCAATTTTTCCTTATGGGTGGCTAACCAATCCATCCCAATAATACGTCATAAGATCCAAGGGGTAGAACATCCATATCCATCTGGGTTTGAAATACCTCAATTCGAATTGGACAAGCTTCAATGACCTCCGCCACTTTCCTCTTTGTCCCTGTGGCATACTAGACTAACCACACTTTGGTGTGTTTCTTTCTGTGTAATAAACATGCCTCATCTATGTGAAGTGAAACATAACTAAGATTAGATCTTGGGTCAATTAAAATAAATCTTGGTTGTCCAGTAATGATGCCTTCCAATTCCACCACAAAATCTTGGTGGTATGCTTGTCGATTTTCCACCACCTCATAGATTCACGGTAGCCAAAAACCCTATCTTATATATATATCCCAAAATAAAACGACCTAGAAGCTGGAATTTCTACCATAGGTACCTTGATATGTCTTCTCAATAGAATCTAGGTTTCACTATCTGAATCATTCTATAAAAACAATTATAGCAAAAGTGGTAACATGACCTGTAAATAACATGCCTTAGAACACATCCTCACAAGACTTCATCCTTCGTTGGAATTTATCCCTTCTTTACTTCATATTCCCTATGAAAAACACATTATATATCCTTGGTTACCTCAAATGAGAATCACTTTATCACTTATATAGATATTGAATGAACTTGTGTGTATAAAAAATGTTCTTATGAGAGACTTTTGGAGGTGTATTTATACTTTTTGTAATTAACCTCTTTCCTTAAATTTAGGGTTGCTTGAACTTTCTTCTTACAACCAATTTACCCTTTTATTAATGGACTTGTAACCAACTTGGGGTTTCTTAACCATTCTTCCGGGCTTCCAACTTCACAAGGCCATAAGTCCTCAACTGTGAGGAACCATGTGGCGTACCACCTATCACCAAAAACAACATGAAAAGTACTCTCCATATATGAGTGTCTTGCATTTTCACCTTCCTTCGTGTCCATATTCCTCAACCAAATTTGGGTTCCATAACCACACTTATAGGGCTCCTTGTAGAATTCTTCAAATGCACCCATCACATCTGCTAACATCAACCACTCTTGTTGACATCAATGAAAACTAACTAACCATAAATATAAACTATACAAATGATAACCAAATGTCCAACAATCTCGTCTACATCTCCGTGGCTTCTAGATTTTTCCAAGGGTTGACATGTTGGACACACCTACCACACTTAGAGG
>ML781356.1:428426-456635 GCA_009831015.1 Picea engelmannii | reverse complement strand
CCCCCCCCCCCCCCCCCCCTGCACACTCTCTCAGGTTCATTACACACGTTCGTTGGAGGGGGAGAGAGATATGAAACTTGGGTCATGGGACATAGAGATTTTTTGATTAGCATTCCCTACAATTTACAACCAACCATAGATAATAAGTGCCCGATACCTATTTTCCTCTTCAACCACTGGCTTTGATTGCTTAGAAAAGGTTTTTGTGCTGGTGTAGTGGTTTTGTTTCCTCAAAAACTAGATTGCATGCCATTAAATTTACTGGATCACGCTAAATTTAGAGATTTTAATAAGTTCTTTTCAATTTACTATACCATAAAATCATAAGTAGGATCACTCAAAGAAACACAATCACAAGGTACACAACATTTTATCCTAGGAAACCCTCATGGAGGAGAAAACTGATAATTTATTTTCTCAATAATAGAATGCCAATACAATGTCAATATTTAAGAGAAACCCACCAAGAATAAACTAGTACTGAGCATGTGCCTCTCTTCTCCTTCTTGGAACTGCAACTTCCTTCAAAATATGCACACTAGAAGTTTGAGTGAGTGAGTGTACAAATGAGGCACCATCCTCACTTAGTTGAGGAGGCACTAGGGTTATGTCTCTTCACTTAGCAGGGATGAATTCTTCCAAGAGCGGTTAAAACCACTTTATAAACCTTAGGGGTTGAATTTACAAATACCACCATATAAATAAGGTTTGACCAATCCACAAAAGGGGATTTGTCATATATAAGTCCTAACATGATCAATCCACAAAAGGGGATTTGTCATATATAAGTCCTAACATGATCAATCCACAAAAGGGGATTTGATCTATAAGATAATAACTAAAATATAATTAGAATATTCTTCGAAGTTACAATATTTAAACATTCCCCCTTAACCATAAGGGTATTCTACTGACATAACCCAATAAAACATCATCTGTAGAGAGAGGGAAACAACATCATCAACATCTGGAACACTAACTGACATATCTACAAATCATCAAAAAAAATTTTCATCATCAATATTATCATCATTCACAACATGGAGCTGGAGTAGCATCATCATCATCATCATCTGTATGAAGTTGAAACATCACCATCAATTAGTATAACACTAAAGCAACAATATCACCAACTTGAGGCTGGTACACCATCATCAACAACATGAGGCTAATATAACATCATCAACAACAACACAAGGCTTATACAACATCAATAACAACAACAAGAGGTTGATATAATGTCATCAACAATAGTACGAGGCTGAAACAACAACATCATCAACACGAGGTTGAGATAACAAAATCATCATCATATGAAAACAAAACGAGACAGGTGTAACAACAACATTTTGTGGTACTCTGACAGGCCGTCCTTACCGAACCTTTGTGGTCTACCCAGGAATTATAAGATTCCCTAGGATATAAAATCCTAACAGAGCTACCATGTGGTACTCTGATAAACCATCCTTACCAGACCTTCGGGATCTGCCCAAGAATCAAAACATTCCCTAGGATATAAAATCCTAACAGAGCTACCATTACTGACCACAACTAACATATACATGCACAGGTACTCTGGGAGACCGTCCTTACCGGACCTTCGGTATATTCCCAGGGATGATCAATCCCCTAGGATATAAAATCCTAACAGAGCTACTTGTTGTTGGTTAGGATACCATAGTATCATCAACATCACTCCCCATTTTGAGGGAGGTCCTTTCAGACAACACCAAGATTTTCTTGGAAGAACTCAAACTTCACATGAGATAGAAGCTTGGTCAAAACATCTGCAACCTGCTCATCTGTGCTAACATATTGGAGCTTTACATCTCCCCTCTACACCATATCATGAATGTAGTGATACCAGATCTCTATGTTCTTCTACTTATCATTTAACACTGGGTTCTCTGTCATCTTTATGCAACTCTAGTTATCACATAGAATCATGGTGGCTTCCATCTCCATATTGAATAGACTTGTCAACAAATTTTGAAGCCATATGGATTCACAACTGGTGGAACATGCTACAATGTATTCCTCTTTTTCCATGACGAGAGAAATACTAGATTTATTCCTACTCTTCCATGAAGTCATGGCTAACCCCATATTGAACCAACATCCTAAAGTGCTCTTTCTATCAGAAGCACTTCCATCCCAATCTGAATCACTATAACTGTACAGTATGAAGTCATGATCTCCAGTATAATAAATACCATAATCCAACGTACCCTTAAGGTATCTCATCACATGATTTGTAGCTAAAAGGTGAACACGTCTAGGATCTACCAGATACTGACTCAAGGTGTTCACAACAAAGCATATATCTAGCCTGGTATTCGTCAAATACATAAACAAACTAATGATCTGTTTATATATATCAACATCAACCAATTATGATGAAATATCAACCAAGAGCTTCAAATTTGTTTCCATGGGTGTGTTCATGGCTTTACTTTCCAACATGTCAAACCTCTTCAATATTTCAACTGCATAATTCCCTTGGTAAGGAAGATCTTCGCTGGGCTCTGCCAAACTTCAAGACCTAAGAAATAATGCATCAGGCCTAGGTATTTCATCTCAAACTTTGTAGTGTGTTTCTTCTTACAATCTATGATGAGATTTTCTTCTCCTGTTAAGAATAATTCATCCACATACAATAGAAATATAATTGGTTGATCATTCATAACCTTGAAGTGAAGGTTAGAATCAAATTTACTCTTGGTAAAGCCCAATTTCTTTAGGAAAATATCAATTCTACCATAACAATCTCTAGGAGCTTACTTCAACCTGTACAGAACTTTCTTCAACCTACAGACATGAGTCTTTATAACTTCAAAACCTTGTGGTTGTTCTATATACACTTCTTCTTCAATAACACCATTTAAGAATGTTGTTTTCACATCCATCTAGTGTAACTTCCACTTCATTTTGGCTACAAGGGCTACGATGGTTCTGATAGAAGTGTATATGGATACAAGATAAAACGTCTCTTCATAATCAATGCCTTCCTTTTGAGAAAATCCACAAGATACAAATCTTTCTTTATGTTTTTCAATACTTCCATCTGCAACATTTTTATCTTTTATATCCATTTGGAAGATACCACATATTTGTTCTTTGGTCTGGGAACTATTTCCCATACATCATTCTTTATAATGGACTAGTATTCTTCTCTCATGGAATCCACCCATTCTTTCTTCTGAATGGATTCTTCAAAGCAAGTAGGTTCCTTTTCTATGAGATCACACATCAAGGCCATATAACTAGAGAATGGCTTATGTTTCTTCCTCTGTCTCATGGTTCCTTCTGGGGAACCATACTTATCTCCATATTGAATAAATTCCCTTTCCCAATATGGCTTTATCTTGTGAGAGATCATCATTTGGGGAGGTTCTTGAGATTCTATCATATCATGATCTTCCAAAATCTCATAATCAGGGGTAATGTAACTTCCTTCACTGGTTTTGCAGCACTAAGAGCTACAAGTTCTTCTTCATATACTTCTTCAAGATGGAATTTACTTGATATTTTGAGTGTTTCTTCTTCATCAAAGGTTACATATCTACTGATATCAATATGATGGTAACCTAGTATGTAAATTCTAAAGGCCTTAGAGACGTCACAATATCCAACAAATATTCCCTTCTTTCCTGAAGGGTCCAACTTAGTTCTCCTTTCTTTCGGAATGTGTAAAAACACTGGACAACCAAATATTTTTAGATGGGTTACTTTTAGATTCTTTCTAGATAACATTTCTTTGGGGGTTTTTAATCCAAGTGCACTATGGGATAATGTGTTTTGGACATAAACTATTGTTCTTGTTGCTTCATCCCATATGTTCACTGGAAGATCTTGATCGTGGACCATAGTCTTCACTACTTCCATTATTATTCTATTCTTTCTTTATGTTGCACCATTTTTTTGAGGATTATAGGGAGTGGTGAGCTCCCTCTTAATCCTGACATCTCTGCAAAATATTCCAAATTCATTTGAGGTGTATTATCCTCCATTATCTGACCTAAGTATCTTGATTTTTCTTTTGGAGATATTTTCTACCAAGGATTTTAATTCCTTGAACTTTTCGAGTACTTTTTTATTTCAAGAAATGAACCCAAGTCTTATGTGAATAATCATCAATAAATGACACATAGTATACATACTCTCTTAGAGAGGTTGATGGAATTGGACCACATACATCTGAGTGGATGAGCTCCAAGATTCCTTTTTCTTTACTATCGCTCTTTGGGAAAGGATTCTTTATGTTCTTTCCTTGTGCACATCCCTTTCATACACCTTCATGATCAGCCTTGAATTCTGGTAAACCTGTAACTACCTTGATTACATATGGTAAGGCTTAAATGTAGTTGACGTGAGCTAGTCTTATATGCCAAAGTTCACAAGGAATCTCAGTGGAGTGAGTCAAGGTTTCATCTGAGTGACCTTTTAACTTATACAAATCACCTTCTTCTGTTCCAATAATAATTGCATCTTCTATGGTTTTTCCTTTAGGCCACATAATAACTTCACCATCTATGAATGCAACCCTAAAACCTTTATTATCTAAAGTTGAGATATAAAGTAAGTTATTTTTCAAACATGGTACATAAAGTACATCCTTCATTCTCATCGAAGTCCCTGAATCAATTTTGTAGGTGGATTTTCCCATTCCTTTTATAGGGTACTGATAATCATCTTTGAGTGAAACTTTCTAGGGAAAGTCATTTTCTTTAAGGCTAGAGAGATTGTCTCTCTGACCTGTCATGTGATTAGAGGCACCACTGTCTATGAGACAGGTATCCTCACCAGGTGTCATAGATCCTGAGAGGGAAGAAAATAAAACATAAGCTTCAATCTCTTCTTTAGTCAACTTCGTGGGTGGCTCATCATCTCCAACTGCATCGGAATGATGTATTTTGTTATTTCTCTTCTTATATTCTTCCTTTATGGCCAGAAAATTCTTAGCAATGTGTCCCATCTTATCACAATGATAACATTGATAAGAGGAAAAATCTTTTTCTTTTCTTTGACCCTTATGATATTTCTGGAATCTCCTTGGAGGGTGAGATTCTTTATGGAAATGGGTGAATATCTTTGGGGAGTGAGATTATTTATGAAGGTGGGTATCCTTTTGGAGTATTCTTAGAAGAAACTTGAGGGATCAAGTGATCTTCAATGGAATCTTCAATTATCCTTTTGGCCCTAACCATATCCTTCTTGTACTTGTTTTTGGCTACATCTTCTTCGGGTTCTGGTACATTTTCTTTTATGAATTTTGCAAGGTCATTCTCTTCAAGAATGAGTTTGATTCTGTACTTCCAGGCACATAAGTTTTCCACACCTTCTAACTTGTCAACAAGCTTGGTGCTTGCATAAATATTAACCTGGAGCTAGGAAAATGACCCAAAAATGAAAGTGCTCAGAAAATGAATCTGAACTTACTAGGAGATGTGTTGGGTTGAGGCGAGTAGGATAGATCTACTTGTTTTAAAATAAATCAAGTTTTACCCCTTGAAACTTGACCTGTGAAAATATGGACTGGTACTGGTTCTGGTTTTCTGGTACCAGTCAAAACTAGGGTTTAACTTTCTGGAGTCTCTGGCCACTAAAAAGGTCCGCTCAAGATGACAAATGATGCACTAGGGTAGGGAACACTTCCCTAGATGGATTTTAGGCAGAAATTCCTTTCCAGTAAAAATCCCTAATTTCCTTGTACGACAATAGTGACGTTTTTGGATACCTAGTGAAAGGTGCTCTATTCAGTAAATATTTGATACCATGTTAAATTTAGAGTTGTTATTAAGTTATTTTCAATTTACTAGAGCATAATACCATAAGTAGGATCACTGAAAGAAACAAAATCACAAGGTACACAACATTTTGTCCTAGGAAACCCTCATGGGGGAGAAAACCCAGCAAAAAATTCCTCAATAATAGATTCCCAATACAATGTTCTGTCGTTGGAATGTACTAAACCAGAACAACCTGATTGGTGACCTGTTCTCTCAGAAAATGGTATTTTATGGGTATATGCTTGGTCTTGGAGTGGAATACTAGATTCTTAGACACACTGATGGCACTTGTGTTGTCACAGTGAATTCGGATCGGTGCAACGTATTTTACTTCCAAGTCTGCAAGTGTCTAAATCATCCATAATACTTGAGTGAAACAGGTAGCAACAACAATATACTCTACCTCTGTAGTTGATAAAGAAATGTAACCCTGCTTTTTACTAATCCATGCTACTAATGAGTCACTCAGGAAGAATGCTCCTCCACTGGTGCTTTTTCTCTCATCGACACAATTTTCCCGATCTGCATCTGAATAAGCAGTTAACTGAAAATTTTGATTTCTGGGATACCACAGACCATAAGTCATTGTTTCTTTCAGATACCTGAATATTATTTTAACAGCTTTCAAATGACTCTGTTTAGGTGCAGACAGAAATCTTCCTACCATTCCAACAACATGCATTATATCTGGGTGGGATGTTGTGATGTAAAACAAGATACCTATCATTGACCTATATGATCTTTGATCAACATCAGGTGAGTCATCATTCTTTCTTAATTTGCATCCAATAACCATAGGTGTACTCACAGGTTTGGAGTCTTCCATTTGAAATCTTTTCAACATTTCTCTTAGATATTTTTCTTGAGAAATGAACATCCCTTCAGACCTTTGCGTAATTTGCAGACCAAGAAAAAATGACAGTTCTCCTATCATGGACATTTCAAACTCAGATTCCATGGAAGAAGAAAACCATTGTACCAATGGATCCTTATTACATCTGAAGATGATGTCATCTACATAGACCAATACGATGAGCAAATTATTATCCTCTGCTTTAACATACAGATTGTTGTCAGTTGTTCCTCTCTTGAACCCTTTGTCTTTGAGATACATGTCTAGTCTGTGATACCAGGCTCGAGGGGCTTGTTTTAACCCATATAAATCTTTCTTCATATTGCATACTAATTCAGGGTTATCAGACAGTTTGAAACCTTCTGGTTGTTCCATATAGACTTCTTCACTTAAATCTCCATTTAGAAAAGATGACTTGACATCCATTTGATAGAATTTAAACCTTTTATGACAAGCATAGGCAAGAAACATTCTGATAGCTTCCAATCTTGCTACAGGCACAAATGTTTCATCAAAATCCAGTCCTTCTACCTGAGCATATCCTTTACAGACTAAACTTGCTTTGTTCCTGATAACTTGTCCTTGCTCATTCAACTTATTCTTAAAGATCCATTTGGAGCTAATGACATTTTTATCTTCTAGTTTAAGAACCATCTCCCACGTATTGTTTTTCTCAATCTGATCAAGTTCATCATTCATTGCTTTAACCCAGTGGTTATCTTTGCTGGCTTCATTAAAATTCTTGGGTTCCAGCATGGATATGAAGGCTACATGAGACTGTTCGGAGTTTTTGATTAGCTTTCTCCTGGTTTGTACACCTTTGTATTTTTCTCCAATTATCTGACTTGCAGGATGATTCTTTTGAATGATTCTGGAGGAGGAATTTGAAGTTGACTGCTGATTTGAGTCTGACTGAGTGTTTGTGTCTTCATCTAATTCAGAGTCTTCATTTTCTGATTCTTGGACCTGTTCATCTTCAGGCTCTAGCTATGTCTTCTGTAGAAGACTCATTTATGTACATCTCTCTTGTTGGGATTCCTTCATCAACTTTTACATCAATACAGTCAACCATTTTATGCATCCTTTTATTATAGCATTTGTATCCTTTATTGTTTTTATCATACCCCAAGAATATACCTTCATCAACCCTATCATCATATTTTCCAAGGTTCTCATCATTATTCTTTATGTAGCATTTACTCCCAAAGACTTTGAAGTGTTTAATTGAAGCAGGTCTCCCAAACCACAGTTGATAAGGTGTATTGTCACTTTGTGGTCTAAGGTGGGTTTTGTTAAGAACATGGACTGCTGTGTGTATTGCTTCTACCCAGTAGGTTTGACCAATGTTCTTCTCATTTATCATTGACCTGGCCATTTCCTGCACTGTTATTTTTTGCCTCTCAACTACTCCATTTTTTTGTGGAGTTCTTGGGATTGTGTATTCTCTCTTGATCTCATTCTTATCACAAAATTCCTTGAAGTCACTTGACATAAACTCTCCTCCTCGGTTTGATCTTACTTCCTTTAACCTCTTTCCTATTTGAGTCTCAGTTAAAGCCTTAAATATTTTAAACTTCTCAAATGCTTCAGCCTTTTCCTTGAGAAAGGCAACCCAAGTAAGTCTGGAGTAATCATCGATAATAAACATGAAGTAGTTTTATTTCCCTGTGCCTTCTTGTCTTGATGGTCCACATAAATCCCTATGAACTAGTTGAGGTGGTTTCTCTGTTGAAGTAAAGCTCTTGGAATTAAATTGTGTCCTATTTTGCTTCCCTACTTGACAAGGTTTACACATTGAATCTTGGGGCTTTGATATTCTCGGAAGATCTTTTACTGCCTCAAATTTTTTGAGTTTGATTAGGTGGTCAAAGTTTATATGTCCAAGTTTCCTATGCCATAACCAACTTTCATCATGTCTATTTAGATGACATTCTTCTCTATTTTCTTTCAGCACATATACATTATTTTATGTCCTTATGCCTTTGGCCACCACTTGTCCCAAGGTTATAGATTTTATCTTGCAGTCCTTGGACGTGAACACCACTTCACATCCTCTGTCACACATTTGACTTACACTGAGCAGATTATGTTTCAGCCCATCTACAAGTAGAACATCTTGGGATTTTCCTTTTCCATTACTTAATCTCACCATCCCTTTGCCCTTTATTTTCCCTGGAGCATCATTTCCAAAGGTTACATTTCCTGATTTGCTTTCACTTAGAGATAGAAACTTGCCTTTTTCTCCCGTAATGTGTTTGGAGCATCCACTATCTATATACCAAGGGTTCATTTTTCTTTGAGCGGACAATACTAATCCACATTTGTCACTTTCCTTCTTCTTCCAAAACTTGACATTTTCAGCAGGGGATTTTGAATCTAGTTCATAGTTCTTTAACTGATAGTGAATAGATTTATGTCCAAAGTTATGACAGGTGTAGCATTCAATCTCATTATTCAATAGGTCAAACTTATTGTTGCAGTGTTGTCTACTCATTGACTGTTGATTATTTCTTGGCCTCCTTAGTTCCATGTCCCTAGACTTAATTTGGCAATTTGCAGTCTGTGAAGGATTGTTACTTGGCTGTATCATTCTTTGTTGTGGGAAGTATTTATTCCTTTGAAATATTAATTTCTCATGTCTAAGTCTTAAGGAACAATTTATAGCTTCGTGACCAAAGTTAGAATAGTAGAAACAATAGCCATGGAAAAATTCTTTGTACCTGGGAAATGGTTGTCTTCTTTGTGCAAATCGATTTCTTCCATGCTGATGACGTCTTTCAGCAACGAGTGCATTATTTCTTTGTTCTACAGATTCAGTTCTGGCATCCTTTTCCTTACTCGTCCTGGGCGGTTGATTGTCTTTCTTTGTTTCTGCAGGTTCCTTGTTGTTATTGGTTGTACATTTGACAAACTTGATGGGTTCTTCACGGGGATGATTTTAAGGATGAAAATTTGTTTTAAAATGTAGAAACCTTGGCAAATCTTACTAATCCTTCATATGCCAACTATAAATGTTTGACAATATTTTTGTAAAAATATTCAAATTTATAAGGATTTTATTTTTATTTCGGGTGAATCATTTTTAAAATAGCGAATATTTCGGGTGAATCATTTTTAAAATAGCGAATCTTGTTTTTGGAAAAACCATGGAAAATTAGCCCATGAGCGAAATTTAGCCCCTAAAATCATCCATGGTTCTTCGTTTCTTGGCTTGGCACTACTTGATCCCTCTTCATAACCCAAACCGGTTTTCAACTTTGGACTCCTTTGTTGATTCAGGATGGTGTCTAATCCTTCTGAGGCTTTGATACTTGAAAGATTTTGATTATAAAAGGCTTGAAACTTCTCCATCTCTTTCCTAGTTTTCACTACTTCTTGTTCTAATGCTTCACATCTTGCCTTCTTTTCTGATAACTGTCGTTTCAGAATGTCTTTGATTTTCTTTACCTCTTATAATTCTACTTTTAGTAGGACAAGGTCTTCATTAGGTTTTTTACTGTCTTTCTCGAACTGTATCAACAATTGTCTTTGCTTTCTGTTCTTGATTCTTAGTCTGTCAATCTCTTCCAGTGCATTGATCAGTTCTCCTTCCATGTCAACCACAACTTCTTCTTCATTAACATCACTCCCTATGCTATTATTATCATAATCCTCTTTGGCCATAAGTATGAAGTCATTTAGTTTATCTTCAATAGAGGAGTCATTGTCTTCATCATATGAAGGATCATCATCATTGTTTATGCAAAGACTTTCTTCTTAAAGTTATTCTCTTTAAAGAAATTTCTGTGTTTGTACTTCTCCTCATCATCGCATGTCTGATCCTTTCCTTTGTGGGGACATTTATTTGCAAAATGACCTATCCTACCACAGTTGAAACATTTGAAAGGTAGTTTACCTTTGTATTTTCCTGATCCCTTCTTCAGTCTCTTCACAAATTTTGCTTCAATTTCATCGGGCTCAGAATCCTCATTCTTATCTTCTTTAACTGATGCTTCTCTAGAGGTGGATTTATCTTTAACTATTCTCATTTCATATGCAGTCAAAGTTCCTAGAAGTTGATCAAACTCCAAGGTTTTTAGATCATTTAGTTATTCTATAGTAGAAACCTTTGGATTGAACCTATCTGGGAGAGATCTCAATATTTTCTGAACTAAAGAAGGTTTCTCAATTGTTTCACCAAGTGCTTTCATTGCATTTACCATTTCTTCTACTCTCAGAAAGTATTTTCCAACAGTTTCTTATTCTTTCATCTTTAGCTATTCAAACTGCATTCTGTAGGTTTGAAGCTTGGCATTCTTTACCTTCTCATTACCTTCATAACTATTAATGAGTTTGTCCCACATTTCTTTGGCATTTCCTAGATGCATAACTTTTATGAATTTTGCTTCTGCAAGCCCACTCAAGATAGCATTCATAGCCTTAGCGTTGAAGCTAAATTCTAGTTTGTCATCCTTATTAGCTAGTACAACTGGATTTACATAACCAGTATCTACCACATCCCAAACATCTGCACCTAAATCCATTATGTAGGTTCTCATTCTAACTTTCCAGAGGGAAAAATTTGTTCCATTGAATAGAGGGGCCTTATTGGTTGAATTTCCTTCATGGCTTGACATGTTTAAGCTCTAGGATCTACCTTTAGATAAAAGGGGTTGGCTCTGATACCAATTGTTGGACAACTGAGAGGGGGGGGGGTGAATCAGTTGTTACCGTGCTTAAATAATCATGCTTCTTTTAAATTCTTTACAAGGCACTCAATGATGATCACAATAATGCAGGGAAACAAGCAATGGCGCATTCAACATCAGTCACATATATGAGATACATAGAGACAGATATTTCCTGAGGAAACCCATAAAGGGTAAAAACCTCTTCGTCTTTATATGATAAGTATTATTTACATTCTTTACATTATCATACATATGAGCACCAACTTATTGTGAGGCTACAACCTCTATTTTTGCAAGCTACAACTTGTTGAGATCACCAACTCTTTGTTTTCTCTAGAACCCACTAGAAGGAAGCACCAACTCCCTGGTTTATCTAGTACCAACTAGAAGGAAGCACCAACTCCCTGTTTTCTCTAGTACCAACTAGAAAGAAGCTACAAATCCTTGTGTTCAAGCACCCACTTGAACCTCTGAGGACACCAGTCCTCCCTAGCACCTCCCTACCACCCTGATTTATTAATGTGTGTTACTGAAACTTATTACAGTGATATAATGTTCAACAACAACTTACCAGTCTCATCGTTGTTCTTGCAAGATTTCACTGCTCTGTCTGGCTCACTATCTTCCTGCACGCATCCCTTGCACTTTCTGTTCTTTTGCCTTTTGTGCTCTGTGCACCATTCCCATTAAATGCACTTTTTTGTATTCTGTCCATTTCAGCTGCTGCACTCCACTTGCTTCTTCATCTTCTGTTACAGTCGAGCTCAACTACTCTGTTGCAGTTACAGGCTCCAACGCTCATTCAGCTGTCAATCGCCTCCACAAACAATCAGTGTTCTACTTGCAGATGCCTTGAGATTCTTCACCTCCTCTGTCAATCAGCCCGAAGTGTCTTGGAGTCCTCTGGAAGAAACCATCAGTGGTTTCTGGTAGTTACATTGTGACGTGCAACAGTAGCCCTCTGATTTGATTCAATTTCATCTGCACCATTGGATGAATTTCATTAGTCTTGCATTCATTTCGACATTTCTCTCTTCGGCATTTCAGGATCACTGAGGTGGAGGATTTTAGTGCTCTCCATTTCTCGACCCCCAAAACTCCAAAAAGGAGCTTGTCTTCACTAACTCCTTCCCCCATCTTTCTCCAATGTGACCAAAGGTTGTGACCTTTAGCTGATCCTAACCATGTTTCATATTTCGACTTTTCGACAATTCGACATTCGTGTGATCAAGTGTCTCGACACTCCATGTCGCGTTCCCCGAAACTCTGAAATGGAGCTTGCCAGTTCAAGCTCTTCTCTACAATTCTTTGATCTCCAGATCAATGGTCCACAATCAGTGGTGATCAGACGACTATCCACTACCCCGGGACTTCATCCTTCGGGACTTTGGGGAGTGATGGAGTTAAAACTCCCGAAGCAAAAACTCCCAGAGTGATGTCAGTCTTGTGTCACTCGATGATGTGTCGTGACCGAAGTGGCTGCCACATGTCACTCATAATTGTGAATTCCAGTGGCCTGAGATGCCAAAACAACTTGACACTTTTCATTGTCTGATCGTTCCATGTGTCATAGTCTTCCACCTATCATTTCTGACGTGGTCTTCCAAATTCACTTCTTGCAACTGTTGGCCTAGATCACTTCACGATTTCGCATATCGCGATTTTGAGTTTTGCAACTTTGGGTTTCACAATTTCAGGACTCCTCTGATGAAGAGTCTTTACTCTTGACTCCTCCTACTCATGGTATCCAAAACTCTGGTATGGAGTATTTATCATTTCTTGACTTCGGGTTTCATGAATTTGTGACTCCTTATGATGAGAGTCTTTGTCATTTCCATCTCCTGGTATCCGAAATCCCAATATCCAGTACTCCAAGCGATGTGCCTATTTTGGGTTTTCACATTTCGGCACTTCGGGACTCCTAATGATGTGAGTCTCTGACATCTCCATCTCTCGGTAACCGAAATCTCGGTATTCAATACTCCGAGTGGTGCACCTATTTTTTGTTTTCAGGATTTCGCATTTTAGCACTTCGAGACTCCTGATGACGAGAGTCCTGACATCTCTATCTCCCGGTATCTGAAACTCCGGTAGCCAAAACTTTGACTGATGTGCCTATTTCGTGATTTTGGGGTTTCACATTTCACGACTTTGGGACTTTTGTGTTGGAGAGTCTCGACTCTTGACTTCTCCATCTCCTGGTAACCGAAACTCTGAAATGGAGTCTTTGTTGAGGTGCCTGTCTTGGATTTTTCAGGGTTTCTCATGTCACCTTGTTCATTAAAGAGAATGCAGGTTCTCCTAGATCCAATGTTGGTCAGACCTCTGGCTCAGATCTTATGTTCATTGGGAAAACTCAATGAGATCCATCACTGCATACTCTGATCTTGTTGAGTTTTCTCTGCATTGTCTTCCCAAAAGACTTCTGGAGCCTGCCTGGCACATCCTTCCTATACTCAATCCATCATCATTGTTGTACTTTCCATCAATGACAAGCATACAATGCCTGTACAACATGCCAACTTTAAGACCAACCCACCGAGAATAGACTAGTACCGAGCATGGGCCTCTCTTCTCCTTCTTCGAACTACAAATTCCTTCAAAATATGCACATTAGAAGTGTGAGTGAGTGAGTGTACAAATGAGGCACCATCCTCACATATAAATACTAGTTGAGGAGGCTCTAGGGTTATGTCTCTTCACTTAGCAGAGCCGACTTCTTCCAAGAGTGGCTAAAACCACTTTATAAACACTAGGGGCCAAATTTAAAAATACCACCATATAAATATGGTTTGACCAATCCACAAAAGGGGATTTGGTCATATATAAGTCCCGACATGATCAATCCACAAAAGGGGTTTTGATCTATAAGATAATAACTCAAATATAATTATAATATTCTTCGAAGTTACAATATTTCAACAGTTCAAGATTTAGACTGTTGGTTCAATGTATATGAGAGATGCTTGAGGTTTTTTGAGTGGTATATAGTGTTGTTTCATGTCCAATCTATAAGAGGGAGGGGATTCAAATCCCTCTTGGGAACCAGGCCCAAGATTCCATGGCTCTCTTAGAAAATCTTAATTTTATGTGTTCAGGACTATTCTTGTATTTTTGAGGGGGAGAGGGTTTGATCTCCTAACCTCTGTTTATTTATCCCTTTTCCTCCACTCAGAAAACAAAAAAAATTATGAAAAAATGGAAAAATAGAGGGGAGGGGTTCGAACTTGTGACCTCACCTCCCCTTTTCCATAGTTAAAAACTGATAAAAATAATTTTTAAAATTAAAACGGGAACCACTACCCCATTCCACTTCCTCTTTCACACCTCTATGCACGCATGCCACAATAGGCGGTAGTTTTTTTCCCCTCTACACAACATTACACCCGACTTCTCCACCGACGTGCCACCTCCATGTCGTCATAGGATATATATATATATATATATATATATATATATATATATATATATATATTAAATCAAAATTAAAATAAAAATACAATATTTAAAAATTCTAGATATCTATTATACAGTTTAATTGCATATATTCCTCATCGAGAGACAAATTTTCATCTAGAAATAGCCCATATGATTATGGTGAAGTGTTGAATCTAGCCAAGACATTCATCTTTAGAAATTCATCCTAGATTTTTAGTCCAAATTCTAGTAGTGATAGGAAGTCCAGATTGACCTCGAAACAAGTGTCGGAAGGGGGCATAATTGGAGGCCTCTAGGGCCAAATTTCACCAAATGAAAGGAGACCCATTTCAGCTATAGGAATATAGAAGCGTAATAGGCTACGTTTTCTAGGGTTGAACCCAAAATTTAGATTTAAATTGAATTTTTTCTCAAGGTCAACCCTCTAACTAACACTTCTTTGTGACATTTTCAGGGCCATATCTTACTAATCTATATCTTTATTTGGACCGAATTAAAGGAATTGGAAATATGTTAAGCACGAATACAACTTGAAGACATCAATTTTTAGAATTGTGATTGTTTGGTACAAGGGACCAACCTTCCAAGTATTCAGGCCCAAGACTCCCTTTACCGAATCAGTAATGGATTGAAACCATACTTCATCCATACTGGGGAATACTTATAGGTAGTGAGGGGGGCATCAAATCATGTCCAAAAATTTCTTGAACAATGGGAATTTCCTTGCTTTCAATGACCAATGCCTTGATACCCTGCCCTCCAAAGCAGGCCAATTTTTCCCCAAGCCATGAGCCTTCATCCTTGGTGGATCTCACATTCATTGAGGTCTCATGACACCATGAATCCACCTAATTTGTGGCTACAAAACTAGGAAAAATAATAAAATATTCCATTGGGATGGCACAAATCCCAAGGCAGATGATAAGGTGGCACCAAATTTTATCTCTTTTCCTTAACAAATTTTTGCCAAAAGTTGAAATTTCCATATGATTCCAAAAATAATAGAGCACACAATAATCTTCCTCTAAATTTAATGGATATAAACCACAAAATCAAGTTAGGGGAGAGAGGAACTGCACAAATTTCAGGCATTTACTTGTTAATGGTGAGACTTATTAGATTTATCTCTTAGTTTTTAGGATACTAACATTTGTTAATGTAAGCTAGATAATATTGTCAATCTTAAAATGTATTAGACCTACTAGCCCAACCTTGATGAGTGAGGCCTAACTAATATGAAATCCAAATCAGTAAATCCATCTCTATCTGAGTCCAAGTGAACTAACATCTCATGGATAATATTCTTTTAATAAACATTTACTTGTAGACTCTGAAATGTTTCACTTTCCAATTTAGTATTTATGTTGTTTGCTTGAATAAGAGGGAATATGCATAGGTAGTAAGGTTTTGTTGTTAAAATAAGAACAACAATTTTCAACTTTGTAAGTGAAGAGAAAGATTAAAAAAAAAGAGAGTTTTTTGGATTCCCTATTAGTGAATTCCAGGCTCTAAAATTGAACAAATATAAATAAATAGATATACACTACAAATTGCAACCATTATCTGACAGAGGTAATGATGCAGGAGCATCGCCAACATGTCAAGCAAGCTAGCGTGGAAGCGAAAGACAACTGGATAAGCCAACACAAATTTTGAAATTGCCTTGGAAGTTGTTGCACGATCTTAAATGATTCATTTAAGATGATGCGCACTTATGTATTGCAATGGACCTTGAGCGGATATCTCTCGTCCTTTAGTAGATAGACAACATTTAAGATAGTTAATGCAGTTAGATAGAAATTAATTCTAGACTAGACAGTTTTAGAAAGAAGGAGGGAAAACAGATATAGACACCCTCATTGTGCATTGTATCATTAGACGGAGAATTCGGGAAAAAGAGCAAGTAGAGAACTATGTAAAGGACACCCATGTACTGATATTTGAATTAATAGAAGAGCTTTTATTCAAATTCATGGTTTTGTGTATGTTCTTTGTGTACTGATGATTATGCTCATTTGATGTTTGCTTCCTGTTATGCATTTTCTTTATTGCTGTGTATGTGATTTCATGTTGAGTTTGGAATCTGAAAGGAAGAAGGAATGAATTTCAATTGTTTCTCTATTTGAGCCAGAGAATTCCTGCAAGGAGTGCAGTCGAATTGTCCGCAAGGAGTGCATTGACAGAGGGTTCAAATAGAGATAACTTTGATTCTCGTTCACCCAGAAGTGAATTTGGGTTACAGGAGCCATGCAAGGAGTGTGCAGGCCGGATAAAAGTCTCAAGGTTGTGAACCTGAGTAAATTATTGAAGGACTGCTGCTGCTAGTGTGTGCAGAGTCGAGGAGCTTCAACACTTAGACGTGGTTGAAGATTTTCCGCAAGGAGTGTGTGCAAAGGGGTTTTCTTTCTGAAGACCAAAAGCTGTGGGAAAAGCTCAGGAAGGATAGGCCTTTGAGTTTGTTGGAGAACAACGAGGACAAGTTGTGACTTGAAGTTCGAGGGAAGCGTCACAAGTTTGCGAGCAAGTGAACGAGTTCCATGGAAAAGAACACTTAATCTTTTCGTAGAATTCATCTAGAAGGAAAGGATGGTCGGTATTCTTCAAGGAGAATCCATGAATCTCTGTGAGCCATTAGATATTGTGGATGTGTAGGGGAGATACAGTTGTGTATTTCCAAAGGTTTAAGCTCAGGATAGATAGAGCGTTGATCCAAGTCAGCCAGGGTCGTTGGATCTACACGTATATCGTGCATCGGGGTTTCGTAGATAGAACCTCCAAATTATTGCAATGGGAATTGCGATATCGCAATCCACGATATCCCGACGAGCCCAGAATCATCCATCATTTGGGATGCATGTCATAATATTCAAAGAAGTCGGGGTTTGGAGCATCAAAGATTTTGGAGACAGGATACTCTTGCAGATTGGAATCGCAAAACGCGATATCCCGACGGGGAAAGGACAGTGAGGCCACAGGAGTTGGTGGAGGACAGGTGGCACACCGTATCTGAGTTTGGGGGAAGTAAAGTCTCGAAACATTGGGCATTAGGATTCGCGATCCTGCAAAGTCTGAAATCCCAATAGAAGTGACGGGGAGTTGAAGAGACAGCTCACGCATGCATCGAAATTTCGATGCATCAGGCATATGAAGTCGGAGAACTGAGTTGCTTGGCATCGCAAGTAGCGAAATTGCGATAGAGAAAATTCCGATAGAGGGAAGAGAAAAGTCAGCATTGATTGGCCATGTGGTCTCAGGGATTCGAGAGCCCAGTGATCGGTCTTTGACATCACGAAGTTGCGAAGTCCAATTCTCCGATAAGCAAAGAAAGGGAATCGAGTGAGAGTTCTGTGGGTGAAGATTTTACGATAGGGAAATAGAAGAGCATTTGAGTTCTTCAGGATGAGAGAAGAAGAGGATCCTATGAGCGGACGTGCACTGGGGAGCATGCCTGCGTCAGAGTGGTATCAGAGCATAGAAAGACTCTTTGCTTTCTGTAGCAGAGAAGATGAAAATTCACCATGCCGCCAAGGACAAACAAATAGTCACCCGATCCAGAGGATAGGGAGGTGCAGAGAAGAAGAGGTAGGCAGATGGAAGATCTAGCCATAGAAAGACAGATGCATGATATATGAGCCAGACTCGAAGACATGGAGACAGCACAAAGACGCACCACCAATGCGGGAGATCTTAGCGATTCAGAAAGTGAAGTTGAGGCTAAACGAGAAGAAGAAGTTGCAGGTGAGGATGCAGCCAATGAACGTCTAATCAAAGCTATTGCACGGATGGGTGCAAAGGAAAAAATGGACATTCCAGTTTATGAGGGGAATTTGGATGCGAAAGAGCTTCTAGATTGGATTAGATCTCTTGATACTTACGTCGACTACGAAGATGTCAAAGAAGATAAGAAAGTCAAGCATGTTGTCACACACTTGAAGGGACACGCAACATTATGGTGGGACTAGCTACAAGCAGATAGACGCTGTAAAGGAAAGCAGAAAATTAAAATTTGGGATCAAATGATTGCAAAGATGAAGGCAAAGTTCATCTCGAGGGATTATCAAATCACTCTGTTCAGGAGGATGCAGAACCTGAGACAAAATCTGATGACAGTGAAGGAATACACGGAGGAATTCTATCGACTGAACATCAAGGCAGGTCATCGAGAGAGAGATGAAGAGAAGGTTGCCGGGTATATGAATGGCCCGAGATACGATATCCAGGACGAGATGAGCATGGTAACCATCTGAACGGTGGAGGATGCTTATCAGATGGCTCTGAAAGCTGAGAAGAAGCTGAGCCATAAGCAAGGTCAAAGGGGCCAAGGCAGAAGTCAGCCCAGAGGCAAGTCAGTTGCCCAGGAAAGAAACCAGAGCCCAAGGAGGAATGGAAAAAACCTCAGGGTAAATTTGGGAGAGGTGGGACCTCACAACGAGGGCCATACATTGAATAGAGAGGGTAGCATACAGAGCAGAGCGGAGGATATGCTGATAATAATATGTTTCCTCGTACTAGAGGTAGAGGAAGAGGAAGAGGTGGAGTAATCACATGCTTCACATGTGGAAATAATGGGCACAAGTATTATGAGTGTCCAGAGAAAAAGAAGGACATCGGGGAAGCTCACATCACTGAGGCGCAGAGGTGGGATGTTGAGGCAGAAGATGCTAAAGGCGAAAGGTCGTTGATGATGCGTAAAGTTCTCTTAACACCCGAGAAGGAGGTGGAGGACTCAACTCAAAGAAACAGACTTTCCAGAACAGCTTGCAAGACCAAGGATAGGGTATGCAAGGTTATCGTGGACAGTGGTAGCACAGATAATCTCGTTTCAACCGAGATGGTAGAGAAGCTGGAGCTGGAGACGACTGATCATCCAAGCCCATACAGAGTTTCATGGCTACAAAAAGTACACCAGGTAACTGTCACTAAACAATGCTTGGTTGAATTCAATATAGGAGGATATAATGATAAGATCTTATGTGATGTCATTCCTATGGATGTATGTCATCTATTTCTAGGTAGACCATGGAAATATGACAGAAGTGTGATTCATGAAGGGAGAATGAACACATATACCCTGGAGAAGAATGGGAGAACCCATATGTTGCTTCCGATAAAGGATAAGGAGGTGAAGCCGGAAGTAAGAAACACAGTACTTATCATGAGTGGGAAGGATCTTCTTATGAAGGTGAAGAAGAAAGAAGATCCACAATTCTTTGTGGTCAGAAAACCAAGGATCGTTTTGACTAGCACAAGAGTAGACGATTTGCCAGGAGAAATTCAGGAAATACTGGAAGATTTCGCTGACATCATGGTGGACGAATTACCTCATTCATTGCCACCGATGAGGAGTGTGAGTCATCATATAGACCTCATACCAGGAGCTATTTTGCAAAATAAAGTTGTGTACAGGTTGACGCCGCAAGAGAATGAAGAAGTTAAAAGGCAAGTCCAGGATTTGTTGGACAAAGGATTGGTCAGGGAAAGTTTGAGTCCATGTGTCGTTCCAACGGTACTCAATCCAAAAAAAGATGGAGGTTGGAGAATGTATACCGACTCAAGAGAAATAAACAAGATAACCATCAGGTACAGGTTTCCATTGCCGCGGATGGATGATTTAATGGATTTTTTGAGCGGAGCAATTTTTTTTTCGAAGATAGATCTGAAAAGCGAATATCACTAGATTCGCATGAGGGAAGGCGATGAGTGGAAGACGACCTTCAAAACCAACGAAGGACTATATCGATGGCTAGTTATGTTGTTTGTCTTGACAAATGCGCTGAGTACCTTTATGAGGTTAATGAATGAAGTCCTGAAAGATTTCATCGGAAAATTTGTCATCGTATATCTGGATGATATACTGATTTTCAGCAAGACAAGGGTAGAACATCTGAAGCATTTAGCTACAGTAATGAAGAAGATATAGTGGGAGAAGTTGTTGATTAACATGAGGAAATCTTCATTTATGAAGACAGAGCTCATTTATCTGGGTTTTGTTATATCTGCGAATGAATTGAAGATGGATCCAGATAAGGTGGAGGTAATTAAAAATTGGCCATCACCGAGAAATATTTTTGAGGTGAGGAGTTTTCATGGGCTGGCTAGTTATTACCGGAAGTTCATCAGAAATTTCAGTGAGATTAGCACAGCGATGATGGATACAGTGAAAAAAAGACATAAAAATTTTCACTGGACAACAGAGGCTGAGAAGAGCTTCAATCTGTTGAAGCGGATGATCACAGAACAACCAGTTTTGGTGTTGCCGGATTTCCAAAAGACGTTTCAAGTGAAATGTGACACAAGTGGGTTTTCCATAGGAGCAGTCTTGAGTCAGGAAGATAGACCGATTGCATATTTCAGTGAGAAGTTGAATGAGGAAAAGGTGAAATACTCCACATATGAAAAGGAATTTTATGCCATCATCCAGGCACTGAAGAAGTGGAGGCATTACTTGATCCCAAAAGAATTTGTTTTATATAGTGATAACCATGCATTACAGTTTGTGACTCAACATGAGAAGTTGAATCAGAGACATGTAAAATGGGTAAAGTATATGAAAAATTTCACATTTGTGATTAAACACATTGCAGGTACTGCTAACAAAGTGGTTGATGCTGTGAGTAGGAAGTGTTTGTTGTTGCAGGAGTTCTGAATCAAAACGTTGGGTTTTGATGATCTCAGGGACATGTATGCAGATGATCAAGATTTCAAAGAAGCATATGAAGCAGCCGAGAACCCAGTTCTTAGGGACAGAAGCCCTTGGACAGAATATATGATCCAAGAAGGATTATTGTTCAGAGGCAATCAATTGTACATTCCAAATTGCTCCATGAGGGAGAATCTGCTGAGGGAGAAACACAGTGGAGGATTGGCCGGAAACTTCGGTCATGACAAGACATTTGCGAAGCTGAGCGAGTCATAATTTTGGCCAGGGATGCGGTCAGAGGTCAAGAGGTTTGTAAACAGATGCAAAATTTGCCAGCATTCAAAGGAAGAAAGCAGAATGCAGGATTCTATCAGCCATTTCCCATACCAGAAAGGCCATGGGATGCGATAAGCATGGATTTCATATTAGGGTTGCCAAGGATGCAAAGAGGATTTGATTCAGTCTTTGTGGTAGTGGATAGGTTTTCCAAGATGGCACATTTTATCCCATGCCAGAAAACCAGTGATGTGACTCACATCGCAAATCTGTTTTTCAAAGAGGTCGTTCGACTTCACGGCTTACCCAGAAGTATAGTTTCGGACAGAGTTACAAAGTTCATAGGGCATTTCTGGAGGACATTATGGAAGAAGCTTGGGACTAACTTGTTGTTTAGTTCAGCTTATCATCCTTAGACGGATGGACAGACAGAGTTGGTGAACAAAAGTCTGGGAGACTTGCTGAGAAGCTTGGTGACAGAGAACCACAGCCAGTGGGATAGTATATTACCACAGGAAGAGTTCCCATATAATGACTCAGTGAACAGGAGCACAGGCCAAAGTCCATTTCAGATTGTGCATGGCATGCAACCGAGAGGATTTTATGAATTGAGAGATTCAGAACATACTGCGACTAGGAGCGCAAGTGCCGAAGAGTTCACAGAGGCGATGAAGGAACTTCACGGCCAGGTGAAGCAACGACTACAAAATTCAAGTCATGAATATAAGCGCAGAGCCGACCAACGGAAGAGACAACTTTAGTTTGAGGTTGGTGAATTAGTTCTGGCAGATTTAAGGAAAGAGAGGTTCCCAAGGGGAACATACAATAAATTGAAAATGAAGAAAATTGGGCCATGTAAGGTCTTGAAGAAATTGGGGGAAAATGCTTATGAGATCGAGTTACCGGATGGGATCGGAATATCTCCGATATTCAATGTCATAGATTTATACCCATACAGGGCTGGAGAAGCAGAGACTGAAACTGAGCAGCCAGTGATCCAGTGGATGGAACAGATGCCAGTTGCAGAGAAGCCGCAGATGGAATGCATACTGGACAAGAGAGTGGGTAAGAAGACTAGGAGGAAAGAATACTATGAGTATCTGGTCAAATGGAAGGGCCATCCAGTGGAAGATGCCAGCTGGGATAATGAAGCGGAGATACAGAAGCATGGACAGACCGTGCAGGAGCTCATGGACAGGAGACCATGAAATTTTTCAAGCGAGGGAGTATGATGCAGGAGCATCGCCAACACGTCAAGCGAGCCAGCGCGGAAGCGGAAGACAACTGGATAAGCCATCACAAATTTTGAAATTGCCTTGGAATTTGTTGTGTGATATTAAATGAGTTATTTAAGATGAAGCGCACTTGTGTATTGCAATGGACCTTGAGTGGATAGCTCTCATCCTTTAGTAGATAGACGACATTTAAGATAGTTAATGCAGTTAGATAGAAATTAATTCTAGACTATACAGTTTTAGAAAGCAGAAGGAAAAACGGATATAGACACCCTCATTATGCATTGTATCATTAGATGGAGCATTCAAGAAAAAGAGCAAGAAGAGAACTGCGTAAAGAACACCCATGTACTGATATTTGAATTAATAGAAGAGCTTTGATTCAAATTCATGGTTTTGTGTCTGTTCTTTGTGTAATGATGATTATGCTCATTTGATGTTTACTTCCTGTTATGCATTTGCTTTATTGATGTGTATGCGATTTCATGTTGAGTTTGGAATCTAAAAGGAAGAAGGAATGAGTTTCAATTGTTTCTCTATTTGAGCCAGAGAATTCCTGCAAGGAGTGCAGTCGAATTGTCCGCAAGGAGTGCATTGATAGAGGGTTCAAATAGAGATAGCTTTGATTCTCGTTCACCCAGAAGTGAATTTGGGTTACAGGAGTCGTGCAAGGAGTGTGCAGGCCAGATAAAAGTCTCAAGGTTGCGAATCTGAGTAAAGTATTGAAGGACTGTTGTTGCTGGCGTGCGCAGAGTTGAGGAGCTTCAACACTTAGATGTGGTTGAAGATTTGCCACAAGGAGTGCGTGCAAAGGGGTTTTTTTTTCTGAAGACCAAAAGTTGTGGGAAAATCTCAGGAAGGATAGGCCTTTGAGTTTTTTGGAGAACAGTGAGGACAAGTTGTGACTTGAACTTCGAGGGAAGCATCGCAAGTTTGCAAGCAGGCGAACGAGTTCTGTGGAAAAGAACACTTGATCCTTTCGTAGAATTCATCCGGAAGGAATGGACGGTCGGTATTCTTTGAGGAGAATCCGTGAATCTTCGTGAGCCATCAGATATTGTGGATGTGCAGGGGAGATACAGTGGTGTATTTCTAAAGGTTTAAGCTCAGAACAGATAGAGTGTTGATCCAAGTCAGCTAGGGCCATTGGATCTACACGTATATCGTGCATTGGGGTTTCGTAGATCGAACCTACAAATTATTGCAACGGGAATTGTGATATCGCGATCCGTGATATCCCGACGAGCCTAGAACCATCCATCATTTGGGATGCGTGTCAGAAGATTCAAAGAAGTTGGGGTTCGAAGCATCGGAGATTTTGGAGATAGGATACTCTTGCAGCTTGGAATCGCGAAACGCGATATCCCGATAGGGAAAGGATAGTGAGGCCACAAGAGTTGGTGGAGGACAGGTGGCATGCCATATCGGAGTTCGGGGGAAGTAAAGTCCCAAAACATTGGGCATTAGGATTCATGATCCCACGAACTCTGAAATCCCGATAGAAGTGATGGGGAGTTGAAGAGATAGCTCACGCGTGCATCGGAGTTTCGATGCATCGGGCATCGGAAGTCGGAGAACCGAGTTTCTTAGCATCGCAAGTAGAAAAATCGCGATAGAGAAAATTTTGATAGAGGGAAGAGAAAATTCAGCGTTGACTGGCCATTGGGTCTTGAGGATTCGAGATCCTAGTGATCGGTCTTTGACATCTCAAAGTCGCGAAGTTCGTTTCTCTGATAAGCAAAGAAAGGGAATCGAGCGAGAGTTCTGTGGGTGAAGATTTCCCGATAGGGAAATAGAAGAACATTTGATTTCTTTGGGCCGAGAGAAGAAGAGGATCCTGTGAGAGGACATGCACTGGGGAGTGCACCTACGTCAGGTAAAGATAAACTACTCAATATTATAAATATTTATAAGAAGTGTCGAGTAACTTACCTAAAGTTGAAGGAATCCACTTATCTGTGGCACTCTAATACTTGATCTTGAATGCCAAAATAGAGTGTGGGGGATGACTATCCTTCCAAACAATCACTCATTAAGCATGAATGATATCCCCTGAGCCCTCAATCCACCAATAAGCTAACTCTTCTTATCCTTATCCTCAAATTTCCTAAGAAAAATGAGATGTCCTTTTCTCCTTCTTGTCCATCCTTATATAGAATCCAACCATGGTAAAGACATGATCCTTAGGGTCATCATTTAATTTTTTATTATATTTTAGGTTTTCTCCACAATTTATCATTACTTATTTTACCATTTTCTTTTACTACCCCCATATTTTTTTAAGTACTTGTTATGATCCCTTTAGGATAATTATTACAATTCCTTATTATTATTATTGTTATTATTTATTTATTTAAATAATAATAATATGGGGATGATCTCTTTATGTTAATTATTATACTTTATTATTATTATTATTATTTATAATAATAATATGGGACATGACATACTCCTCCCTACAAGGAACTTCATCCCGAAGTTATCATTGATTAAATGTGTTTATAGGTTTATTTTATTTTATTTGTCTCACTAAATCCTCCACAACACCCTCTTTTATCTCCCATATATTACACCACACCCTCTATTGGACTAGTATAAATCCACCCAAATGACTACAACAGACATCAAAATTCCACATCACAACACCAAGGAAGCGTGAGTACTCTCTAGTTTTTCTTCCCAACTTTTGGAACCGGGCTTAAATCCTAGTAGTCTATCCTAAGCCCTAAGGATAGAGACCCCATATACCCAAGTGTGCATCTGTATCAATACTCGCATACACCATGAATCTCAAAATGTTGACCTAAACTCCCTCCACAACTACCAGGTACAACCCCAGACATTGAAGTCCAATCCCATGACACCACCGATGAGCAACACTCTATCCATTCTTCGGGAATTCGACATCACAACTCGAATACAAGGCATATAAATTATTGGATTAAGTATTTGACTGAGTTGTCTCCAATACATAACGTGTTACTTGTAATATTCTCCTTCGTGGTTATGGTCCCCCACAAGATCATCAAATAAACCAGCCCTCTTGGCCCACTGGTGGATAACCTGAAAATCACTACTTCACAATATGCAATCAATGTATTAGTCATAATATTAACATCTCAAAAAATAATCCATAGGATAACTCTTGTATGTCATCAATAAAACATCATTATCATCACCACATGCTCATGCATGTCATCATAAAACATCTTAGCATAAATATTTCCATGCAAGTACATGATGTCATCACATTCGAAGATACCATCTTGAGAAATATAACACATATCTATCAAAGACATATCCTTTCATCAACATAATTAAATGGGATAATGTAACATCATATGTAAAAACCATATGCTCTTAAGATAACATAACATCATGAAAACATAATGAATACAAACAAATAAACCTCATGGAAATTCTTATCATGATTCATCAACAAAATCAAACCCCTAGCTTGTTGATCAGGAGATCAAATTTTGCTCAAAAATTCAAAGTGCTCGGAATCGCTTCAAATCAAACAAAAGTGTAGGCCTCATCATTGCGAACCCAACACAACTCATTTGGGTTCAAATGGACGTTGGGAGCGAGACATATCGCGTTCTGTTCAAAAGGACAAATAGGCAAAAAAATGGGTGTTGATTGTACAGTCTGTATGACTACTGACGTGGCAGTCCATATGACACGTGGCAGACTTGAGTGGCACAGTTGGTAGATTTGGATGAATGGTAATTCAACATGTGGCAGATTGTGGTTGTTTGTATGGTGCCACGTGGCCCAGTCATGGGCCGCCACATGGCACCATTTTATTGGTTGCTCGTTTAAAATTTATTGGAGTCCACCAGTTTGACCCCGTGACCTCCACACTCATGTAAAGACTTGTCATAGTATGCACTGCCAACATGCCCCGCTATGTTCCTTGTTATGTATGTGGGTTTAAATCCTTTTGAATTAAACTTTATGTATGGTCGGAGGGGGGTCCGGGCCAGGGCTTAGCCCCAACCCACGGTCGTATCCACCATATCATATGACCCCAATGCAACGGTTGGCACGCGCATTTTTTGGTTTTGATTTGTGGTTTAAACGGTTGAATGACCCGCCACTTGTTATGTTGATATTTTCCTATGGACGAAGTCCTATTTGCAAATGCGCGTGGTCACATGCCCATATGACTTCAGCCTAGGCGGTTAGGGGCTGATGCACCCATAACCGTCCTACAGTTCATACCGTTTGTGCGGTTGCATTCGGTTCTAGGTTTTTACACTTAAATAAGCATGTGTGCTAGGTTGAAGGTACAAAGGTGCAATTTGTAGATGCAGAGACAACAAGCTTGAAGGGGGGACTTCTAGGAAGCCTAACTTCTTCAATTTTTGGCCAAACGGGGTGCCAAAAAAGCCCAGCTAGGGGTTTTTGGACATTTTGAAGCCATTGGAGTAGTCTATTTGGCAGTTTGAGCATTGTAAAGCACATTTTTGATCACTTTGAGAAAATAATACAAATGATCCATTGGAAGCTGGACCAGGAGATGTAGCCCAAGAGAGGGGTGAACTCCTTTATCATTTGTTGTGTTATGTGTTTTTTGTTCATTGATTATGTTGTTGTTTATATGCATATTGAATGAGTAAATCCTATATAAGTTGTGTTGCAAAGTTGATCCATTTGCATTTTAACACATAAAATTTAACTTGCAAATATTTTCAAGAATACAAGTCTTCTTCATTTTCAGATCAAGTTGGTATCAGAGCATAGGTTTTTGAAGACTTGATTATTTGCAAGTGTTTTGTTTTTCTGATGCTCACAAGGTTGAAACTCACAAGAGGAGAAGGTCAACTTGTGGAGCCAAGTTCTCATCCTTCAAGGAGGAAGCATATTTCGTCACCACAAGTTTCAAGGAGGCATTCACCAAGTATGGCTCATGAAGAGAGTCATGAATGTGTTCCTGTAGAAGATGAAGATCTCAGAAAGGCTGTCATGGAAATGAGAGAGATGATGAATATCTTGATCAAAAGGAATACAAGGTTGCAAGGTGAAGGCTCCAACCCTTCAAAGCATAAGGGAGACAGTGGTGACAAAACTCCAAATGGAAATGGAGGGAATGGTGCCTCTCCACCAGCCTCTCCTCCTTCTTCTTCTTCTTCTTCTTCTACCAATTCAATACCTCTTTCGAATTATCCAAAGGGACATGGTAAAACTCCTTCACAAATTCCTTCATTAAAGCTTGATATTAAATTCGAATTGCCAATATACAATGGAGAAGTTAATGCCGAGAAATTAGATAATTGGATACGTCAGATTGAGGTATATTGTA
>ML781356.1:365806-381081 GCA_009831015.1 Picea engelmannii | reverse complement strand
TCTTGTACTTGAACATTTAAGTGGGGTAAAAGGAGGTTGCCCCCTCGAAGAGGCTTATTATCTGAAATTATCTCTTTTTCAAGGCGTTGAGTACTTTTTCTGAGGTTTTTATATGCTATATTGATGTTTGGTTCTTAACACAGGGCATGTACACACATGGGCTGAAGAAGATCAGAGCGCGTATAGTTGAAGAAATTCATGGAGACTTGAGTGTGAGCTGGTGTCAGGTTCCTAAAGGATGAATGAAGTTCTAGATCTTCATTCTATGGGCTCATATCTGCCATAGAAGTTATGGTATGGTTACACGTTTTTTTTTATGGATACTCTTTCTTATGGTATGTTGAATGCTTAAGGAATTCTTGGTATGTCTGTTGTGATATGGATTTTGTTGGTTGATTGATTGAGTGAGAAACTCCCTTACGTTTTAGTACTGATATGGTTTCCATAGTATACTGGTTGCTTATACATGATTAAGTAGCATTCATAGTGTATGGTTTTAGAGCATGACTAATTTTTTGGAGAGCATAGATGGGTTGTGATTGGTTATGGTACATATTGAATAGTGAAAGGAAGAAGTGGATGTGACAAAAGATTGCAGAGGATCTGATTTTTTCAAGGAGATAAAACCCTAGTTGTTTAGGAGGCATATGTAGGTTGTTGTGAGACAGACCACATACATACATAGGTTGTACTATTGGTAGGGTGCATACATACATGTGTTGCAGTACTGACAAGTCACATATCTATTGACATGTTGATATTTGTTAAGGATTTAATCCTCTTCTCAGTTGGTGTTGAGTTGTGTAAGTTGAGTCTTGCATTGCAGAGCTAGTGCTCTTTTGAAGTTGATACTCTATTCAGTTGTTGTTGATAAACCCAAGGATTGTAGTCCATAATAAAAAGAAAATTGTACATACATCTTGTGTTCTTTGTGGTTATGGATTATTGATGATATATGTCTTTATTATCTATTGCTGATATATGTTCACATACAACTGGTTATAAATGACAATAATAAGCGATGAGTAAATGGTGATTGCTAACTAAGGATTTTTTGTGAAGGGAAGTTGCAAAAGCACCCTACATTGATTCACCCCCCCCTCTTAGTGTGCTAAGTGTGTCCAACAATTGGTTTCAGAGCAAGCCTTCACTAAAGCCTTAACAATATTGGAGGAGATCCATGTACACACAAATGAATGATGAAGTTCCAATCCTTGATGAGGAAAATTATTCAACATGGAGAATAGAAATGAAAGTGCATTTGAAGGAAAAAGGAGCAGGTGTTTGGAAATAATATATTGGTGGATCATTTCCCTTGAATAATAAGTCAAAGTTTGCAACTCAAAAGGAAGAAAATAATAATGATGCATTGGCTCTCAAAACTATCTTCAATGGAATCTCAAGTTCTATCAAAGAAATCATGGGACAATGCACTTCCACCAAGGATCTATGGCTAAATCTAGAGAAGAAATACCAAGGGAAAAAGGAAGACACTGAAGACAACTCCATCAAGAACAATGAACGTAAAGAATCTCCACAATCCTTTGATTGCAATATTTCTAAATGTGATGATGTTGAATGTTTCTCTACATGTGAAGAAGAAGATCTAGAAATAGTTTATGAAGAATAAGATGATAATTATCCCATGGAAGAAGTATTAAAATAAATTTCAAATCTTAAAAAGAAAGTCGATTGGGGTCTATATGAATACAGCCATGACCGTAGTTATATAGAATATAGCTATCTTTCAGAGAACACTAAAAGGTTTCTTGAAAATAATCAAAAGCATATTTTGAAACTAAATAAAATGCTCAAGGAACAAGAAGAAAGTAAAAGGTCTCAATTAAAAGAAAAAGAAGAAGAGATCAAAATACTAAAGAATGAAATAGAAGAAAATAAGAAGGTAGATAATGAGATTAGCAAAATTCTTGAAGTTAATATCCATCTCAAGACCCAAATTGAAGAAGCCAAAAGGGTTGATGAACTACTAAAGAATCAAGTAAATGAAAAGGAAGAGTCATGTCATAAGTTGGAAGCTGAAGTTGTTGATCTTAGAAAGAAAGTAGAGAAGTCAAACAAATTCTTGAATAGCTCAACAATATTGAATGAAATCTTGGATAGTCAAAGATCACCAAATGATAAATCATGTCTTGGATACAACAAAGAAGCTACACATGTTGAAGAAAACACCTCAAAGAATCTTGAGGTAAGTCCCTCATTCTTAAAAGATGGAAATAATGTTGCAACTCAACCATCTACACAAGGGAAGGAAACTTTAAAAAAAACAAAGCAAGGAAGACATAAAGAAGCCATTTTTACACCTCAAAGAAAATTCAAAAGAGAAACACCTTCAATATGGACACCAAAGCAAAGGTATGAAAATGTTTTTCATGGTCACTATTAATCATGTAATGAATATGATCACAAAGATTTGGAATGTAGATATTATGCAAGGAGAGATAATGAAATATTTCATAACACCCTAAGGTGTTGGATATGTAATCAAGTATGACACATTGCTTCTCATTGTCACACCATGATATGCTACAACTTTAGTGGATTTGGCCACAAATCACAAGATTGATGGAACACATGAAGACAATCCATGAGGAGTGTTTCATATAATATGACTAGAATAAGACATGAGGCTAGAAGAGAAGACAATGTTGGAAATATGGAAGCTCAAAGATCAAGTTCTGAGAAGCAGGGACACCTTCAGAAGTGGGTAAAGAAGACTGAACAATCAAAAAATAATGTAATCATGTTGGGCCCCAACAACTCCCCCTAAATTTTTACAAAATTTAAAGGGCCCCCATTAGAATCTTGATAATTATAATGAGCTACATAATCAACCTTTTCAAATAGTTCCATACATTGGCTTGCTTTGAGACAAACTTAAGACATTCACTATAGTATGTGACATTCATTACAAGAGTATATGTCAAAATTTAGAAACGAGCATAGAAATCTCAATTTAAACAAAAACGTTAGTTTTTATCAACTGTTTACTTTCGTTTAAATTATGATTATGTGTTCTTTCTTTTGCTCATTAGCAAGTTTGACTATTTTGAATAATGGGTTCAATACTTCATCAAATAATATCTTAGTTGGTTTCTCATTTTCATAAAGTCATTTGGTGATATTAATTAATTAAATTCTTTTTTCATTTTGCATCTCATTTCAAAATAACAATAATAAAAGAATTATCTATCATTTGTTTGATTTTGTCAAAAACCAAAGTTAATATTTTTCTCTTCTCCATTAACTTGAATCTTCTAGAATTTTAAGATCATATTTGAAAGCAAATTATAAACAATGTTTGTTTATAAGTTATAGTTAGTTTAAATTCATTTTTTATTTTTCTAGATTTTGTTTTATTCACAATTTTTAGGTTATTAATTTAGGTTTCTTTTTGTTTCACAGGTTTCTATTATCAAATATTTGATACAGATCTGATCATGGCTTGATTTTATTATCCAAATGTGTTCAAGATGATTGATCCAAAAATAATTTTGGATTGCTACAAATAATTTTATGAGCAACAACAGATAAAATTTGGAAAGACGTCAAGATCAGACAGACAATTTTGCAGAACTGATTGCAGCCAAACCGTGAGTAATTTGAAACGTTTGAAAACCCAGAGCCAAAATGGACCCATTTACCTTCCGCTTAGAGAGTTTCCCAAAATCATGCATGATTTGAGAGATATTGATGTCTTTTTACAAGGAAAATTTCAGGTGGCGAAAATTAATAGTGACGCCTAGACTGTTCATTCATTGTATAAATATATGAGAAAGTTCAGAGCCAGGGATCGAAGAATTGGAGAGGAGGATTTTTATCCTTTCTCTTTTGTATATTATATCTTTTGTAAATTTTTTATTTCTTTTCAAATGGAGTAATGGATGGTTGGAATCTTTGGGAGAATGGACGAGTATTTTCAAAGAAGAATATGGAATTCTAGGTTGCTTAATGACTTTTATCCTGTGAGTAAAATGATTTTATTTTCATTATAATATCTTCATATTCTTTTAATAATTGATTATGCATTGATTTAAATTATCTTTAGTCTTTTTTATCAATTCATGGTTAATTATTATCATTTATGTATTAATTTTTTCAATATTTAAAGTCTATTATCCAAAAAAATTCTTCCAGGACTACGGAATGGACAAGTGATTCCAAAAACTTAATAGAACGACATATATGCATTTTGTCTTTAGCCTTTTGTTTATAATGTTGCTATTTATGTTTTTTTTAATCTTGTTAGATGTGCAGATCTGATATCTTTAGATTAAATGATCTGTGATGTGTAGGAGGTTTATATTATAAATACCATCTATTATTTGCTTCATCAAAATACAAATGTTGTGATTATATATTCGATTTAAATAATGGGATTTATCTTTGAGTTTCAAATTGAATAATAAAATGAATAGATTGCTTCCAGATTTATCTTGCTGTAATCATGTATAATTATGAGATCATAGGTTTATGTTTTTGTTTCTTTTTCTGTCATTAAAACCTAAGCTGTCAATACATGTTCTGAATTTATTTAGAACAGTCATAAGGTTCATTGCAGATTTCTCTCTTGGACATGGTAGTTGGATGTTCACCACTCATGCAGATGCTTGGATACACCTCACTAATTCACTGACATGATAGCTTCTTTGTATTGTTCTGTCATTTACATATCATTGAAACTAGAATGTATGGTTCAACTTTGACTATCCACATGTTCATGTTTCATTAATTTTTTTTTGCAAGATTCTTTAAATTTATAAAAGAAAAACAATAAATATTTTTATGTGATTTCTTTATCTGCTTCCTAGAAGCAATCATTTTTCACATCGATTTTCGTAAGTTTCGATTAAAACTTGCAACTTGTAAATCATGTAAATAAACAAGACTTGTATATCTTTTGCTTAAATAAAACTACTAAAATTACATTAGAACATATGTACATATATATATATATATATAGTGTTTAGTAATTAGTTAGTTATTTCAGCTCTTTTATTTATTTTATTTGTTTTTTCTAGGACTTTTAGATTGGCCAACAGAGCCATTAAACCTGTCAGAACGAGTTATACCAAACGGCTTGGGTTATTTAGACAACCCTGGACTGGACTCATTCTTCCAATTGATGGACGTTCATTTCCACCCGTTAACAAATGGCACTAGAAGAAGGGCTAGACTGACAAGATGGCTTTATATGAGTCTTTGTTTCGAATTTAATTAATTTCCCATGGCTCCCCAAATCACTGTGTTGGAACATGCTTTCCACTTCTCATTACCTGATATTCCCAACAAGATAGTCTCTCTCTTGTCCAAACTCACCTTTGATGGTGGGGGGAATGTATCTGCAAAAGACCATATTAACAAGTTTTGGTGTAAATGCATCAAGCATGATATTTCTGATTTAAAGGTTTTGTGGAGATTGTTTTCTTTTACTTTCAGGGGTCGGATTAAACATTGGTTTGAGTCTTTTCTAGCATATCACATTTTTGATTGGCTTCAGTTTGTAGATGAATTTTTAGATGCTTTTGAAATCTATGATTACAATCAATTATGTGAAGAATTCCAGACTTTGCTAATCAATGACGATTCATCTTCAAAAGGATTTTCGACAAGAATCCATCATGTTCTTTGTAAATTTAATCTTGATGACATGTCATTTGTATTAAATCTCCTCTATGATGCTTGCATCCAATCATATTCGATCGCAAATGATGAAGCAATTACAAATACTATCACTCAATTGCAAGAAGAATTGTGTTCGCACGATGAAAGGAATCCATCCAAAAATTTTGAACAAGCAAGGGAGGTAAAATCTATTGAAAATGTTCTTACTAACAATCAAATTGGTTTTTCCTCTAAATCATTGTATTTTCAGTTCTCAACCATCGTGGAAGAAGATTCGATGTTGGTTCAAGGTGAATGTCCTCGTTCTCCTAACTCTTGCTCTAATCATTATTTAAATTCGGTTATTGAAGAAGACTTAGGTGATCAAAATGATCTTAAGCACTCTAACATTCCAATGAAACTGATTAGAGATGTAGATCTGCAATTGGAAGAAGTAACCTTAAACCCTCATCTACAAATCGTACCTTATCAGCATGAAAGATCAGATGTTTTCCATGAAATTTTTTATTTATCTATCGTACAGGAGGCAAATTTAGATGATCATATTATGTTGAAGAATTTATCACCAAAACAGAGTGAAAGTTTTAAGAAAAATGAAGAGGAATGTCTTGAGAATACCATTGTTAAATATCAAAGCTCAAGATATTCTTTTTATGTGCTTATTTCTGATTCTTTTTACTCTTTATATCCCGATCTCTTCTTAGATTCTGGTGGATTTGATACTTTACCCATGGTATCTTACTCTTTTCCACCACAATCCAATATTTTCGATATGCCAAAATTTGGTGAAACTAATTCCAAACATAACACTTATCAAGTCGGATTTGATACTCTTTCACTTTCATCACTCGAATGGAAAAATGACATGTTGCAAGATTATTTTACATGATTTATTTTTGAAAAAGACAATGCACTCATCCTTATGGAAATCGAATATTCTACATTGCATATTCATTTTTTGATTAGTTTGAATTTTAATGTTTATGCTTCACATTTTGAAACGATCAATCTCATCAAAGGAAGCATTCAAACCAATAATCTAACTGAGGTCATGAATCCTCTTATGATGTGTTCCCCATTGATATATCCATTTCATCAAATTCATAGTTTGCATCCTAATTTTTATGATAGGATCTTAGAATGGCTTGAAGATTTATATATGAAAAATCTTCATAATAAAGATAAAGTTGTGCTTGCTTTGTTTTTACCTAAATATCTAGGAAGTAAGAATAACATGATTCTCTTAGATCTTTCATGTGAAGAAATTGATGAACACTTGGAGAATTGTTAGGAGGATGCGACGCTTCGGCCTTGGTTGATGGTTATGTTAGGTCCCCATAATATTGACAACTTTTCCAAACTTACTTATGTTCTTCCATGCCATTATGACCCATATCACGACCAGATTGTAGAATGGTTGGAGGATTCATACATCAAGAAGTTTCCAAAGAATGGTAAGGTCATGCTTGTTTTGTTTTTAAATAATATATAGGAGGTAAGCATGACATATTTCTTTTTCATCTACAAATACTACATTCTTTTATTCTGATTTTCAATTTTCTATGTCGTGCAAGATTGAAGATGCTCTTGTGGCTGCATTGGAAATATGATTTTACTTAGCGTTTTGATCTATTTAGTAGTTAGAGTAGGTTTCCTTTAGTTTTATTTATCAATATTTCGTTGTGTAATAATGCAGTTATGAACACAAGTAGACACACCAAGAGAACCATAATATGAATGTTGTCAGGGAAGTCCACTTTAAATATTTTTCTCTCTACTTTTCATTGAATATTTCTTTTCGAAAATGTAGTATCATCATGAAAATTTTAAATGGAAAGTAAAGAGATAAGTAAATTTGAACTATCAATTCAACCCTGACCCAGGGTGCCACGAGTAGGACTGTACTCATCTTAATAAGGATTTTTCTATTTTTAGTCTCTTTTATTTTTAATAATAATGCTTGGTCAAAGTAACATCTTATGCATCACTATCTTAATAAAAGAACTTGCTCGCACATGATATTTTATATGATTTAGTTCTTCCTTTATTTTATAGTGAGATGATAGTGGATACAAAAACTCAAGTTTATCTTTGGCCAAAATCATTTCCTGAAAAGCTTTTTTTTCTGTTTTGATTTTGTGTACTTCTGATTTTGAATCTCATTAATAAAATTTGATTTGATTTTTTGTGTGCTTTTGTTTTCTTTGATTATTTTAAATGAGTTTTCTTCTTGTCTTTCTTTTTGAATCAATATATTTCTGATCAAATAACTATTGTCGAAGGAAGCATTTATTTTAAGACTTGTGTTTTTCAAGCAAATTGAAATAGTTCAAAGAGGTCCTGATATTAAGATATAACTCAGACAATTGATTTTTAAGTCAATTGTCACTCTCATTTTGTCCTGAAATTATATTTTCTAGAGTATTACACTAGAGATATGGTTTAAATCTTTGAGAATCATGATGATCTTTAAACTTTTTACACTATCCATATTATTAAGGAATCATTTTTAAGTGCTTCCCCATTCTCTAGATGATTTCTTAAAGGAAATCTAAAATCTCTAAACCATGATAAAACTTCCAGTTTTGAAAGAAAATAAATAACATGGTCAACTATTTACCTGTATTGCAATTAACCTCCAATATCACCCCACTCTCTTTGTCATCAAGAAATCTATAATTGTATTATTATTTAAAAGTGGCATAAGAGGGTTGGAAGCACTTAAGTGTGGGAAGTGTGTGTAAACCCGTTGGGGTACTGAACAAACTCGTTGACAGCGGGTAACTGCACACATGATACCAAGACAACTTCGTCGGGGTACTGAACAGGCCTGCTAGCAACGAAGCAATGTCAGGTTGAGAGGTAGCAGGTATATGTTTTTAAATTAACTTTTATGAAAGTATACATCATGTGGATACAACTATTGGATGGGATTAAAACATTTGAGTGGGTTAAATGACATCCATATCGAGGCTCTGGATGCCTGCTGGAAGCAGTGGCTCTATCAATGATATTGAAGTTCTTTTATAAACATCGTGACTCTTTGATTAAGGCATTATTTTAGGTCATAATCTTCTGCAAAGAAAATTCTATTGTTTGGTTATAACATTGAGCTTATCCTAATACTATATGGTCTCAGAGTGAATTTATTTTAGGGAGCCTAAATCCTTTTATCAGTCTTATTCTTTTCTTCCTGAGATGAAATCTTACTGGATCAGATATAACTGCTTCACCCAGTAAGTCACCATTTGTTGGGCCCCAACAACTCCCCCTAAAGTTTTACAAAATTTAAAGGGCCCCCGTTAGAATCTTGATAATTATAATGAAATACAGAATCAACCTTTTCAAATAGTTCCATACCTTGGCTTGCTTTGAGACAAACTTAATTCATTTACTATAGTATGAGACATTCATTACAAGAGTATATGTCAAAATTTAGAAACGAGCATAGAAATCTCAATTTAAACAAAAACGTTAGTTTTTATCAACTGTTTACTTTCGTTTAAATTATGATTATGTGTTCTTTATTTTGCTCATTAGCAAGTTTGACTATTTTGAATAATGGGTTCAATACTTCATCAAATAATATCTTGGTTTCTCATTTTCATGAAATCATTTGGTGATATTAATTAATTAAATTATTTTTTCATTTTGCATCTCATTTCAAAATAATAATAATAAGAGAATTATCTATCATTTGTTTGATTTTGTAAAAAACCAAAATTAATATTTTTCTCTTCTCCATTAACTTGAAGCTTCTAGAATTTTAAGATCATGTTTGAAAGCAAATTATAAACAATGTTTGTTTATAAATTATAGTTAGTTTAAATTCATTTTTTATTTTTCTAGATTTTGTTTTATTCACAATTTTAAGGTTATTAATTTAGGTTTCTTTTTGTTTCATAGGTTTCTATTATCAAATATTTGATACGGATATGATCATGGCTTGATTTTATTATCCAAATACGTTCAATATGATTGATCCAAAAATAATTTTGGATTGCTACAAATAATTTTATGAGCAACAACAGACAAAATTTGGAAAGGCGTCAAGATCAGAGAGACGATTTTGCAAAACTGATTGTAGCCAAACCATGAATAATTTGAAGAAACAATTGAAAACCCAGAACCAAAATGGAACCATTTACCTTTCGCATAAAGATTTTCCCAAAAAAATGCACGATTTGAGAGATATTGATGTCTTTTTACGAGGAAAATTTCAGGTGGCGAAAATTAATAGTGACGCCCAGACTATTCATTCATTGTATAAATATATGAGAAAGTTCAGAGCCAAGGATCAAAGAATTGGAGAGAAGGATTTTTATCCTTTCTCTTTTGTATATTATATCTTTTGTAAACTTTGTATTTCTTTTCAAATGGAGTAATGGATGGCTGGAATCTTTGGGAGAATGGACGAGTATTTTCAAAGAAGAATATGGAATTCCAGGTTGCTTAATGGCTTTTGTCCTGTGAGTAAAATGATTTTATTTTCATTATAATATCTTCATATTCTTTTAATAATTGATTATTCATTGATTTAAATTAGCTTTAGTCTTTTTTTATCAATACATGGTTCATTATTATCATTTATGTATTAATTTTTCCAATCTTTAAAGTCTATTATCCAAAAAAATTCTTCGAGGACTACAGAATGGACAAGTGATTCCAAAAACTTAATAGAATGACATATATGAATTTTGGCTTTAGCCTTTTGTTTATAATGTTTTTATTTATGTTTTTTTTAATCTTGTTACATGTGCAGGTCTGATATCTTTAGATTAAATGATTTGTGATGTGTAGGAGGTTTATATTATAAATGTCATCTATCATTTGCTTCATCAAAATACAAATGTTGTGATTATATATTCGATTTAAATAATGGGATTTATCTTTGAGTTTCAAATTGAATGATAAAATGAATAGATTGCTTCCAGATTTGTCTTACTGTAATCATGTGTAATTATGAGATCACAGGTTTATGTTTTTGTTTCCTTTTCTATAATTAAAACCTAAGCTACCAATACATGTTCCGAATTTATTTAGAACAATCATAAGGTTCATTGCAGATTTCTCTCTTGGCATTGGCAGTTGGATGTTCACCAATCATGCAGATGTTTGGATACACCTCACTAATTCACTGATAGGATAACTTCTTTGTATTTTTCTGTCATTTACATATCATTGAAACTAGAATGTATGGTTTAGCTTTGACTATCCACATGTTCATGTTTCATTAAAATTTTTTTGCAAGATTCTTTAAATTTATAAAAGAAAAACAATAAATATTTTTATGTGCTTTCTTTATCTGCTTCCTAGAAGCAATCATTTTTCACATCAATTTTCGTAAGTTTCGTTTAAAACTTGCATCTTGTAAATCATGTAAATAAACGAGACTTGTATATCTTCTTCTTAAATACAACTACTACATTTACATTAGAACATATGTACATATATATATATATATAGTGTTTAGTAATTAGTTAGTTATTTCAGCTCTTTTATTTATTTTATTTGTTTCTTCTAGGACTTTTAGATTGGCCAATGGAGCCATTAAACCTGTCAGAACGAGTTATACCAAACGGATTGGGTTATTTAGACAACCCTGGACCGGACTCGTTCTTCCAATTGACGGATGGTCATTTTCGTCCATCAACAAAGTCCTAAGGCAATCTCAAGCTTGACTTATTCTGAAGAATATGTGGGTTACATTAGTAATAGTCACATACATATGTGAGCTGAACTATAAATAGGTCATGTACATACGCGAGTTGTTTGTATAGCAGGCCATGTACAGGTGGTAAAAGAATTGGAAAGTAGGTTGTGAAAATAAGTTGCAACTTGGTGTGATGGTATAACTCTATGATGCAGGGTCTGACATGGTCTGTTGTAGGGTCAGACATGGTTTGTTATAGGTTTTCATGATTACATGTTGAGATACATAATTGATGTATGTATGGTGATGACATATGGTTGAGTGTTGAAATTCTATCATTGATGCATTATACTAACTCTAGAGTATGGATTGAGGATTTTTTTGTTGAGAAACAATGTTTTTTGTGACAGTGAAGTTATGGCACTTTTGTTATGAGATATATCATGGTGATGCTAGCTAGAGATGTCATTGATCTATTGAGGCACACTTCTAGTACATATGTTTTTGGATTCTTAGTATTTATTGTAGTGAATGGTGGTTAAGGAAGAACTATTGGGGAACATGGTTGTTACATATTTGAGTTCCATTGATATTTATTGTGATGTATTGTTAGAGGCACATTTGTTGAATATCTTGGTGCATGTATTTAGCATATGGTTGAGCTACATATTGGGACATGTAGTTGATGAGTTGATGAGGTGGTTATGTTGTACATCATTGATGATTCATAGCTTGATATATAGTTAATGCATGTTTGGTACTCTTTTGATACATTGAGGCACCTGCTAGAAGTATGATTGGCACATGGCTTATGGTTGATATGGAATACATGTAAGAGATCACATCTTGATTGTAGTTCATCTTGTTGAGGTTTGGTGCATGTTTGATGCACTTGTTTTGGTACATGATGTATGGGATTATATATTTGAGACACTTGTTATGATTCTTGATGGTTCAGATACATGGTTGTGGCACTTGGTTCATGGTAGAGGCATATCACTAGTGATATGACACTTGTTTGAGGCACATGGTTGGCATGTTGGTAGAGGCATATGGTTGGTAAACAATTGGCACGTGTTCTTGGCATATGGTTGATACACTTCATTGATGATATATTATGGTATATTTTATGGTATTGATGTACATGGTTGATGTACATAGGTGTTGAGCATGGTTGGCACACAGTATGACACATGATGTACATGGGTGTTGTGCATGGTTGGCACACAATATGGCACAAGATGTACTTTGTTGATGTTTTGTTCATGATTCTCTATTCATTGTTGACATATCTTGTGCTTCATGATGTATGGTATGGCATGATTTTGATGCATGGACATGTCCAAGGATTATCATAGGAAGAGCATATCATTCTTGAAGTAGTTGATCTATGTTCTAGTTGAGAAGTAACATTTGTAGCAGAAGCATATTGAAGTAGTAACATATTTTTCATATTGCAGAGAAGATAGGGGGAGCCATACCCACAGGGGGATCCATTCTTCTTCCCATGATTCTAGGAGGAGATATTTATCAGATGCAAAGGTAAATTCTTGAGAAATAGAACATAAGCATGATTCCTAGGGGGGTGATGGTCACAGGGGGAGCATGAGTGATATGTCTTCAACATTACATCAGATTGATATCTCTTGTTAAAAAGGGGAAATATTATTCATAGGAATATCAAAGGAATCCAGGCAGGGAGATCATCCCCAAGGAGAGAACTACACTTTTCCATTGATGTCAAAGGGGAAGAGATAATCACATTGATGTGATTGAGATGACCATTGAGGAAGTGCAATGCAATGTCTACAAGTTGCCATCAATGATTGGTGTTGACATCAATGTTGGCATTGCTATCAATGCCAAAGGGGGAGATTGTTGAATCATGTTGTCATTGATGTCAAAGGAACAATGTCTTTTCATAGTATATTGATGAAGTATGTATTGTCATTGTTGTAAATGAATGGATGTCAAGTGAATTCATTGTTAAATGATGTCATGCATAGATGAATATGAATCAATGTGTTGTCATTGATATATGATGCATATATTGATGGATGCATTAATCTATTGATCGTTGGGTCATGTGGTCATGCATAGAATCAATGACAAAGGGACAATGTCATAGTGATTTATTGTCATGGGTTATTATAGTTGGATTGATGTAAATATGACTCATTATTGTTTTGTCATGGTTGATAGGAAGTTCAAATGGATGAACTCCAAAGTGGTCCCCTTATGGTGAAATCCATCACGGAAAGACGCTTTGCAGTTGAGTTATCCTAGAAGTATGGTTATATAACCCGTTCTTAACTGTGGAATAATGAGATGAAGATAAGTGAGTTTTTCAGTGAAACTATCCTAGATGGATAGTTCTTGTCATGCCATTTCTAGTGGTATGTGGAACGTCACATAACTCCTCACAGTTAGAGAGTTATGGCCTTATGAAGTTGGAAGAACCTCATATGTTGGCTAGAAGCCCCAAAAGGTCAAAGAAGTCAAAGTGTTTACAAAGAAGAAATCATTTAAATAATAAATTGAATTGATGAAGTCAAAGAGGATTATTTAAATAATAAATTTAATGGAAAACTTTCTAATTATGGAAAGTGGTTATAAGTGGGTTAACCCTAAAACAAGGAAAGAGGGTTAAATGGACAAGTGGTCATGTGAACAAAATGGTTGAGTGGAAAAATTTGGATAAAGGTGGCTATGTGGACAAATGGTTATGTGGATAAAGGGAATATGTGGACAAAGTGGCCTAGTGGATGCTTCTAAGAAAGCTACTTGGAGAGTATAAATAAGAGGCAAGGGTCTCTTGTAAAGACATCTCTCTTGAGCATATATTGAAGATATATTCTAAGTAAGAGAGTGATTGCAAGTTCTCATGGATGCATCAAAGTTTTTGTAAGTCCAATATCTTGACAGTTAAATTTTTGAAAGTTTAGAAACCCTAGTTTCTGAAGGAGAACACGGGTTATAGTAAGCCTGAGCGCATACATACGCGGGATACAGTGAGGTAGGGTGTGTACACATGTGGGATGAAGAAGATTAGAGCACGTACATTTGAAGAAAGTCATGGAGACTTGAGTGTGAATTGGTGTCAGGTTCCTGAAGGATGAAGAAAGTTCCATATTTGCATTCTATGGGCTCAGATCTTCCATAGAAGTTCTAGTATGGTTACACGTTTGTTTTGATGGATACTCTTTCTTATGGTATGGTGAATTCTTAAGGAATTCTTGGTATGGATGTTGTGATATGGTTTTTGTTGGTTGATTTTTTAAGTGAGAAGCACTCTTATGTTTAAGTAATGATATGGTTTCCATAGTATACTGGTTGCTTATACATGATTAAGTATCATTCATAGTGTATGGTTGAGGAGCATGAGTAAGTTTTTGTAGAGCATAAATGGGTTGTTATTGGTCATGGTATAGATTGAATAGTGAAAGGTAGAAGTGGATGTGATAGAAGACTGCAGAGGATCTGATTTTTTCAAGGAGAGAAAAACCTAGTTGTTCAGGAGGCATACGCAAGATGTTGTGAGCTAGACCATGTACATATGCAGGTTGTACTATTGGTAGGGTGCCTACATACGTGTGTTGCACTACTGAAAGGTCATGTACCTATTAAAAGATTGATATCTGTTGAGGATTGAATCCTCTTCTCAGTTGGTGCTGATTTGTGTAAGATGAGTCTTACATTGCAGAGATAATGCTCTTGTGGAGTTGATACTCTATTCAGTTGTTTTTGATAATCCCAAGGATTGTAGTCCATAATAAAAATAAAATTGTACATAAATATTGTGTTCTTTTTGTTCTTTGTGGTGATGTATTATTGATGATATATGTTGTTGTTATCTATTGTTGATATATGTTCACATACAACTGGTTATAAATGATAGTAATAAGTGATGAGTAAATGGTGATTTCTAACTAAAGAGTTTTTATGAAGGGAAGTTGAAAAATATCCCTACATTGATTCA
>ML781356.1:288047-338823 GCA_009831015.1 Picea engelmannii | reverse complement strand
TAATGGCCTAAAGCTGACATAAATAAAATAACATTACTAATCTAATATGCCCCAATTAAGTGGTAATGAGCCAATATTAGGGCTTAACACTCTACCCCCGTTTCTACAAGCTTTTACTCTACAACTCCACATGTTCCAGACGATCCTGCTGGGACACCTTCTCACCCGAGAATGCAGACACTTGCTAGCCAAACAAAACTGGCTAGAGGGAAACCACCATCTAACAAACCTCCTGGAGGACTACCTTTCCATGGCGGGCCTACCCTTCCCAGGGGACAACCCCCTTTTCATGCTCCTCCTGGAGGGTAACCTCCATTTTCCAATCAAACCTCGGTCGTAAATCCACCGCTAGCAGGGGGGAAACCTTCGTTTGTTGGAAACCCTTCACAATCCTAGGGAGTATCTTCAAGAGGCACTTTTACTCAACCCCACGTTGGGGGGCACTTGTATAATGACCCACTAGGAGGAGTATCCAATCCTGTTCCTTTCGGAACATCTTACGGACAATCTTATCTAGGCGGCATCCCAAACACCACCTAGAGTTCTCTGGGACCATAGTCTTATCCTCCTCATGGGTCTAATGTGTATCTGCCTTCAGGATCTACTCCTTACCATTCTCAAGGGAAAAATGTTTATCCTCCTCATGGGAAAGAAAATCACCCGGCCTATAATGCTCAAAACCCACCGGGTTATGCCAATGTTTCTCATCCATTATCGAATTCTGTTTATCTTGGCCAACAACAACTGTATATAGGAGGAACTACTAGTTACAACTATCCACCTAACCCAGTTTATGGTCCTATTGTTGTTCCTATGCCGCACCAGTATCATTCACAAATTAACCGACAGCTACCTTTCCTTGCAACTCTAGATCTTCCAGACTTGTCTCAGTTAACTAATGATCCTATTTTTTATTCACCGATTTGGCCAGTCATTCCAGCTAAACTTCCTTTTGATATTCTGAAATTTGACGGAAACCCTGGCGAAGATCCAAACAACCATGTGATGACTTTCCATTTGTGGTGTTCATCAAACTCCCTCATGGATGATTCTATATGTTTGCATCTTTTCCAACGAACACTTACCGGTTCGGCAGCAATGTGGTATATTGAATTACCACGTGCTTCTTTTCATGATTTTAATTCCCTTTCCATGTCTTTCCTCACACACTTTCAACTACCTATTCACTATGAGAGAGGTACTGAACTCTTGACCTCCCTTCATCAAACTAACTCCGTGCATATCTCTGACCATATTCATGAGTGGAGGCGACAATGAAGGATGATCAAGGCAGTCATTCTAGACATACTATTGGCGGAATGGTTTACTAAATCATTGTTACCCTCTATCGCTCGCGATGTCATTATGGGTGGTGTGGTCACAGAGGAACAAGCCATTGCTCGAGTTCAGTATTTAGATTTGGCTTATTCCCAATCTGGTACTTTGTATGATTTTCTTCCAAATGCTTCTCGAGCTAATACGTATCCTTCTAAGCCATCATCCTCATCTCATGCGGATGGTGTTATCAGTTCCGTCAAAACTCAATCTTCTTCCAAATCGACTACACCCTCCTCTACCTCCCCCCAAACTTAGATCTTTGAGGTGAATGCATTTCAATATGCCCCTTCGCAACAATCCAGAGGTAAGAAGAAGACAAAGAATAAATCAAAAAATAACAATGAACAAACAAAAAAATCAAGCTCAACCACCTGCTACCAAAAAGAAAACACAATGGAAGATGAAATTCCCATGTATCATTTGTGGTGACAATCACTACACTCGAGACTATCCACTTTGCAATGAAGTGGCCAAAATTTTCCAAGGAAAGTCACAACCCGCTGTGCTTACTCAACCTTTTCCACAACAGCAATCCATGGTTGCTCAAACCCCCTCTCCTAGGGGAAATTCTAGCGATCATCGTGATGAGGCCTCATCGAGTGCATATATTTATATGTTTAATGGGATCAATTTGACCACTCACTCTAAGGCATACAACACACCATGTAATCCTGACAAAGGAAAAGACATTAATGGTACCGGTACTTTACCGGATCCATCATTGTCCTCCATTAGTCTTCCATCAGTTAATCCTCCGTCTGGACCACTTCAGATTGAGAAACCCATGTTCAACTCTATCTTACACCCTCCTAAGAGCACTATATGTAAATCTACCTTTAATCCTAGTTCATGTGCAGCCTAGAACTACAAAATTGTTGAATATTTGACTCAAGCACCATGTGCTATGTCTGCGTTAGAAGTTCTACAACACTGCCCTAATCAACGTAGAAAGCTCTTGGCCGCTCTTGGAACTGTTGATCCTGAGTCGTCCAACCATATCATGTTTAACCTGGATAATTATGCATCTCGACTCTCCCAACAACTTTCTTTCCAAGTTGATGTTGTTGTTCACAACCAACAAATCCACCGAACTATTCTGGATGAGGGAGCCTTGACTTGTGTCATGTCTTTGGCGTGTTGGAAAGGTTTAAAATCACCAGCACTCAACAAATCCCCAACGATGTTACGCGCCTTTGATGGGTGAGGTTTTCATCCCCATGGGATTTTACAGTCCCTGCCCATCCAATTGGGTGGAAAAACTATTACTATTGATGTCGAGGTGGTCGATGCTCCCCTCGATTACAACTTGTTACTTGGAAGAAGTTGGTTTTATGCTATGACTGTCATTGCCTCGTCAGTTTTTCGATGTGTCCAATTTCCTCATCAGGGCAAAATTGTCACTATTGATCAGTTTAATTTCTGCATGATTTATGCTCACGCTCCCGCTACCAACAATATTCCTTTCTTGGGAGACCACAAGATCACATATGAAAGCATTGGTGTTGGCTTACTGAAAGATTCTAGCCTCATGGGTACCTTCCCTACACCACTTCCACCGACTACACATCATATTGCCACCGTCGATATGATTTCGACCGTGGCTTATCAATCTTTGGAATCATCTGACCCTTGGATTGTACCTTGTCCATTGGAATTCGATGCACTAGGTGACACCGTGCCACTTAGTCCAGCTAAACCATCATACGTTTTTATCCAATCTGCTTCTCCCTCATCGGATGACCAACATCTGTTGGCACCCGACAGTTCCTTGATGCAATCACGGTTGAGTTCCTTGTCATCTACAATCGACTACATTTCCCCAATTTTTCCTTTTGATGAATCTATTCCGGAAATGTTTCGCATTGACAAGTTACCTTAGGATAATAACCATCACCAATCCTCTTTTCTTCCCCCTCGTGAAGAAATTCAGGCAGATATACAGTCTATCTCCCCTCCTGATGATGATTTTCTATCGTCTCCCATGCCTTCGACTTTTGATTATTTGAATCCAGTACTTGACATGGTGATTTCTTCGGTAGGATTATTGGATCTTGATCTCCTTACTCCTATCGCGACCCTCGACATGTGTTCCTTCCCAAGTGATTATCTTCCATCCAGCAAATATCTCTTGGAAGCCATGACCGAGTTTTCTCCCTTGACATGGTATCCTTCCAGAGAATTATCCTCTCGGAAGCCATGATCAAGAAGAAACCACGAGCATAGTTTTTCTTCTCTGTGGAAAGCTCGTTAAAAAATGAAACAGAGGTCCTGAGCTTAGTTCTTTTCCTATGTCAAGCTCATTAAAAAATGAAACAGTCATCTCTCTTGAACCTTCTTTTCATCCACCCTTCTCCTTTTTCTCATCTACTAGAGAAATTGGTGACGACCTTAGAGCCGGTGAATGAATTGAAGATTGGAGGGCATGTCTCCAGCCTTTGATGATATTTCTGAAGTTAAGCCACTAGCTCTCAAGCTGGGGGCATACCGAGCTTAATCTTAGTTCTTTCTCGTGCTCGTAAATACATGAGAATGCATCTGGGTAAACTTTTATCTCTTTTTCGGACCTGTATGGATACATGAAAAAGGAACCCCCTGGAGTCTCCTTTAAGCTCTTTTCAGACTCTCTAAACATGAAAAGATTTTCGAGTGATATTGCTTCCTTTCCCACTCATTAAAAGGTTTGAAAGGGCGTCTTTAGAGTGATAATTTATCTCTTTTTCAGCCTCGCGAGACTAACATTACGAAAAAGGACAACATTGGAGTCACCTTTAAGTTCTTTTTAGACTCTCTAAACATGAAAAGATACCGAGCGACCTTGTTCTCTTCACGCTTGTTAAAGTATTTAAAGAAAACGTCTGTTGAGTGATAGTTTATCTCTTTTTCAGTCTCATCAGACTACTTTACGAAAAAGGAATTGAGAGAGTTCTCTTTTAAGTGTTTTTCCAGACTCTATAATCATGAAAAACCTTCGAATTTCCTGTCTTTGGACTCGTTAAACAAAACATCGACAGACCCATATGGGACCAAACCCTGTCCAGTTCGTTAAACAAAGGGAGGGGAACTTACCGAAGGTGAGTTATATCGAGCATGTGTTACCCTCCTCGAGCTCGTTAAATTAAAAAGAGGTGCTCGTCTATCTGGATGGGGGAAAAATTGAAAGAAGCAAGCCAAGTAGTTTTTGAGAACTTTACCAACAAGTCTTAGAGTCGCCCTTTAACACGACACTTTGTCTTTGCACGCATTTTAATCTGCTGAACCTCTGCACTGAGCCAATTTTTTGAGTTTCTTTTATTCCTTTAGGTCACTCGACGTAAGTCACAGTATCCACTGCATTATCGTGTTTTGGTCCGTGTCATGTTTCTACTATTGTACCTCAGTGTTCAAGGGAAGTATCCACCTCGAGAGTCAGCCATCACAAATATCTTGTCTCAATACCCGTGTCAGTCCATGTTCATTTGATCTACCAATTACATCTTTGTGTCTGTTTCATGTCGTTGATGGGGGATACATCAAGGCCCTCCTTCGACGAGTCTATTCCTGTCGACTTCAACACATTATCCAAGGTCTAGACTTAGAAACCAGTTAGTACTTTGGGACCTGCATGCCTCAATGGTATGCCTCCTCACATTCGACAGTGAGTTTACATCATTGACCTCTGATCGGATGATTCCACGAATGTTCGACTTCAACTCATCCATTCACATTTGTTGGAATGTACTAGGGTACCTTGGGAATCATTGACATTAATGATGATTTCCCTCGCGCTTGTTAACGGTTTACATCATTGACTGGTAATCAAGTGGTTTCTTCCATGTTCGACATCAATACATCTATTCACATGGTTAGATTCGTACTACATTGGGATCGGTAAGAAGACCCTGGGTTGATTCATCACTCTTATATGTACTCTGCCCAGGTTGCGAAGGAGTTTCTCTTGAACAATAACACGTATATTGTCACATAGATCCACTTTGTATTGGTCATGGCTATGTCTTGTCATCTCGTAGATCCACTATGTATTCTTCGTGGCTACGATCAATTCAAGTCATAGGAGTATAGATCCACACTATATCCTCGGTGACTATACCTTTTATCAATACAATTATGGATCTGCAGTGTATTTTATGGCGGCCATATCTTACAAGTCTTTATCACCCAAACATAGGTATGTCTGCCTTGGGTTTGAAACATGTCATAATATTTGTTGGATGTTTGTGTGCAGCTTCTGTCAGGTTCTCTGCGTCTATACCCTTGCCTGAAAGTCTACAAAGCATTTCAGTTATCAGTTCTCGCCTTCTAACTTCATACTTTGGGGGGAAATCTGTTACACATCAAAATTACTCACTTCGATAGTGTTACAAGTGTCGTCATTACAAGTGTCGCATTTAGATCACAAGTGTCGCAAGTGTCAATAAAAGCATACTGCCATAATGCCTATGTCGTACCTATAACGACATCAGAAAGACACTTGAAACACCTCAAACATTTGATTTGGAAGAAGAGGAATGGTTAACTGGGTTTATGAACCTCTTGTCATTTGAAAGAACCATTAAAATTGAGTTTTTAGAGGAGAGCACTCCCCTATACCTCTCTTAGGAGTGTTGGCGCCCCCCTATAGACTATCTGGGAGCGTTATAACACTGCATCTTCCCTTTTGGAGGAGTGTTGCTACTATTAGGAGTGTTGGCGCCCCCCTATACATTACTAGGGAGCATTATAACGCTTTGACACCCCTTTTGAGAGAGTGCTACCTATTCTAGGCAAAAAATTGGTTTGTTGAGAAAAATGAGGGGAAGATCCTCTCAATATCTAAAGGTAGTTGGATTTGAATCCTTGGCCAAGCCATGATCATAGGGCAGATCCATAACTAAAGGAGGGAAATCCTCAACTTACTTCAAAGATATCTCAAGTAGTTGTGCCTCTCCAAGCCTATTTAAACAGGACTTCTCATGGTGAAAAGGGGAATAATTGGAAGAATGAAACCTATGATATCATAGGAAACACACAGTGTAGTGGAGGATAATCAATGAAGCTATTTTTATTCTGATCATGGGTCTTTTGAGCAAGGGTTAGACAAGGAGGACTTGATGAAGCTGTTGAACTCACATCTACGGTTGTAAGTTTCTTTCATTGTTGTTCTCATAAATATAATATGCTTGGCATGTTTCTTTCTAGTTTGTGCTTAATCTCACATGAACTTGTCTCTCATAGATAGGTCTATTTCAAACTAATCTCAGTAGAGTAGGAAGTACTTGTACTTTTGTTTGTCTACAAGGATTCTCGAGGAGTGAAAGATTGGAGCTCAACTCGGACTGTGCAGGGACAAACACCGGTAAAAGGTACTTCTTTTCTCCTTCCTCCTCACACATTGGTTTATCTATATATAAAAGGAAGTCAGTGACCACGATAAGCATCTTCTTTCTTAAGAGTTAAGAGTCTAGCTCTCAAGAGGAGATCTACCTGTCCATAGGGAGATTTTCCTTCAACACTACCCAAAATCAATGCAGTAACCAAAAAGAGACCAACATGGTCCCATGACACTTTGTAGGATGCAAAGACATATAGAATTGACAAGACATATCAGAGGGAGTAGATGGATCCAAAGATTATATAGCTTCATAGGGATAATGGAGACTCAGAGTAAGGTTGATCATAGAAAGGATCATATGGAAAAAGAAGAGACATCTTCCAAGACTGACAGATAGATTCCATGAGTTGAGAAGACTAGATCGTAGCTTCAAACACTTCTAGGAGATATGAAATATCGTCGAAATATTCCCTTGTTTCAATGACAGAGGGGGGAGCCAGTCAGGAGGACTGGAATATGTATTTTTCCTTAAGACTAGAAGGGAAGTCAAAGGTGAATTTCAAGATTGATATAACAGATCAAGCATGTTGTAGATAATAGTATAGAGATGTACAAAGCCTAATTTGTTTCTGGAGGATTCTCCCAACAAGAGGGAGAAGACTATAAAGAGACAATTGCTCCAGTAATCAGAAGAAGTATATATAGAACAAAAATGATTAATTAAGAGAATCAAACATAGTATGAGATTCAGAGGGAGAAGGTATGACAATCCCTGTATTTGAGATTGAGTTATCTCCAGTGCCAGTTGGTGTATTAAATTAGTTGGGCCATGGAGACATGACTACATTAGAAGACTGAGTTACCTACAGAGAAAGAGGATAATCTACCCTTAGTGTTAGTCATTGAGGCACTCTTAGGTTTATATGAAGTTGTTGTTGTGATGGAGTAGAGGAGCTACACTCAGAGTTCAACAACTATAGTGAGAATAGAGCAGTCATTCTCATCTTCAGAAATAATAGTTGCAAGTGCAGAGTCCTAATTATAGAAGGAATAGTTGCAAAACAAGTAGAGGACATACTCTCAGGAAGTGAGACAAATAGTGTTTTGCAAAAAGAACATAGAACCAACACATGATTATGCATATTGAGTTGCATATGAGAAAGTGTACCAGGTTGGTACAATGTGATGTGAAAATTTTCTTTCGAAGTACAAGACAAGAAGACCCATGTTTGCAAGTGGAACCAAGCTCCAAGAGCTTGGTATGGAAGGATTGATAGTTTTTTAATGAGATTGAGCTTTACCGACCTAATAATGGTTATCACACAAAATAATGGTATCTTCCATCTCCTTATAGAACAGACCTATCAACAAATTCCAAGGCCATAAGGCTTCACAATTGGTAGAACATGTTGCAATGTTGTCCTCTTCTGCAGTGGTGAGATAAATATTGGATTGCTTCCTGCTTTTCCATGAAGTCATGGCTGACCCCAAATTGAAACAACATACTGAAGTACTTTTTTTGTCTAAAGCACTTCCCTCCCAATCTGAATCATTATAGCCATACAATATGAAGTCACAATCTCCAGTAAAACAGAGGCCATAATCAAACGTACCCTTAAGGTATCTCATCACATGATTTGTAGCTACAAGGTGAACATGTTTGGGCTCCACCAGATATGGACTCAAGGTATTCACAGCAAAGCATATATCTGGTCTGGTGTTCATCAGATACATCAACGAACCAATTATATGTTTGTATAGAGTAACATCAACTATTTCTAACGAAGTATCAACCAATAACTTCAGATTCATCTCCATAGGAGTGGGCATGGTTCTACAGTCCATCATGTCGAATTTATTCATAATTTTCGCAGCCTACTTTCCTTGACTCAGGAAAATATATTCTGGGCTCTACCATACTTCAAGACCTAAGAAATAGTGCTTCAGGCCTAGGTCGTCACTTCAAATCCAGTGACAAGCTTCTTCTTACCCCTGCATTCTATTTATGTATCCCCTTATGAACCCCCTTATTACCCCCCTGCATTCATAAGGGGGTCGAAGAACCCCTACAAATATTTTTTGTATTTGGTGGTTTTTGCATCCTTTTTTAGTTGTTTTTATGCACATGGTTTTCATCGATGGTTTTCTAATTCCGGTTAAAGAATTAATGTTGTTGACTAATCTGGGTCAATGTATTAGGGGCTTTGGATGCTCGAGGATCCTATATATTTTTTGGTGTAAACAATGAAGTTGATATGATGCATAGAATATGATACGTGTGTATCTAAACATGTTGCTTGTTTTCTCGAGTTGGATTACCAGGTAAAAATCTATGTGTAGTGTGTGTTTGTGCCATGTATATTTTATATTTTTATTAAGAATATATTTGTAGAAATTAATTGTACAAGGTTAAAATCCACCGGTCTCTCTTTGTGATGTTGCAAGTAGGAATATCCTTTATGAAGGACATGTGCTCAATAATCAAGAAAACTAGATGATAGAATGGAGGAAGTAGTGGAAAAACATCCCTCATTTCAATATGATTCTATTCAAACAAAATTACTCTACATAAATATGGTTTATTCCTTCTAAATTGCATGATGAATCCCTTCTATTTAGAGTCATTGGAGAGCTACCACCCATTACTGACCACCATGAATGCTAATTAAGAGTTCATGAGGTATCTCTTTGATGATAGTATTGTGGCACACAAAACAACCCACTAAAACTCCCAAGTTTTATTGGGTACCCATACTACCAAAATTTTGGCAAGTAATACTCTTCTTACCATATTGGTTATTCACTTTTGAGATTAATGTTTGTATGCAGTCGCCAAATGAATTTGATGCAAAGTTTACAAATAGTACTCAAATCCACCATAACAAATTATTTCTACTTGACCCCACTAGCCTTAAAACCATTTTGGAATTGAAACCATTCTCAATGATTTGAACCCTAAATCCTTATCCATGTGACTTGAATTAGATATTTTCGACACCTGACTTTCGACCCACCGTAATTTCTCAAATTTGAAAGTCCCGATGATGACACTTTAACAATGTCATTGTCGACAAATCATTATAGAGGCATGTTCATGGTAAGCTATCTATTTATCCTGGCTATGATATGTGTTACACAAATGATTGTAAAATTGTCAAAAGGGGATTACTCCTTAATCTAACACAAGAGCCAGATGGGTCCCAATGCTCCCTTGTACCTTAATGCATTACAATATAATTTCTATTTAATTTCACTTTTCTACGTGGAAGTCTCTCACTACCCTGTCTCCCTTAAAGAAACTCGTCGTCATCGGATACTATCATAAATAAGTTTCATACCATTTACACTAGATCGTTGATGACAATATCATTTGAGGTAGATCGTTGGTCATTTATTCTTATCACGACCCGATGACCTGGATTGACCAATCACCAAACAAAAACACCATGGATTGTTAAAAGGTAATCCTTAATAAATCTACCATTGATTTCATAAAAGGTAATAAAATAAATCTTGATAATGTATCACCACCCCTTACACACTAGTGCATCTTTCGAGAAAAAATATTAATAAAATCTCATCGTCATCGACAAATATTCTTATAATATCTACTTTCTAAGTGATTTATTTTACAATCGTTGATGATGATGAGATAAAATAACTATTCTCCCAATTGATCCTTACTTGATAGTGATCCCAATGGAAAAAATTTCCCTCCTTAATCTATCGCTTCCAATACATGCTAATAATAATAAACAATGGATGACCTCTGTGAAATTTAATGAAGAAATGTACTCCTCTGACCAATTCATATTTGTAATGCAGATGGTATTAATTGTATAAAGTTTGGGCAAAATTAACAATATAACAACCCTATTAATGCATAATCAAAATAACTCTAGCCGCAAAACTACTATGAACATAAACTTAAAGGAGCTAGGAAATTTTGTTGTAAATTGTTCTTCTTAGGATAATAGGTATGTACTAAGAAAGCTTGGAAAATACTCTTATCCATAACAAATTCAAAGGTCAAGTAACTTTATTTTGAATGAAAATTCATGTCGGTTACAAAATTTCCAAGATGTGGACAAGAAAATCAAACAACTAGGCATCTATTGGTTCTACCCTTGTTCCAAGGGTATATTCTTTTAACATTATAAACACGAACAACCATGATGGGAGGGAGAATTATGAAAAATACCATGATATATATAATTTTTTACATAATGAAAGGTATTCGTCCAATGATGAGGACATTGAATAATATAAGAAAATCAAGCAAAGTGATATTCACACTATAACAACTCACCTAGATCTTTTCTCTTACTCGATCTCGAGAGGATAAAGGTATGAAACATTTTGGCTTCTACATGACAACTTATCTCATAGATGCAGTTTGTGTAGTGCATGTATTTCCTGCTTTCAATTGGGGTTGGAACCTAAGACAACCTTCAATTCATGAATATTTTTATCAATTATGGGAAGTTAACTTAAAAATTTATGTCTATGATATATGTGATTATTTCCTAGATCTCCTACACAAAGCCATATTTGGTTTTCACCCTCACTGGATATCTTTTGGAGCCATCAAATATTTACGAGAGGTGGGATATTGGTACATGAAGAAATAATATACCTATGCTAGGATATATGGGGCTATAGGGTCACCTCATATTCTACCTAAATATGTACCTAAAAATATGTTGGCCAGGGAAGTAGCATTCTAGATATTCGATAGAGGATTCAACGCATACCTTTCAGATAAAAATAAAATATTTTGGCCAAATTTTCCTATTCATATAGGCCAATACTCCCTATCAAACAAAAGAAAATCTAAGAAGGAAATAGAGAAACTAAAATAAATATGCTTTTGCATTGGACATAAGAAGGGACATGATCCCCATAACATGGTATATGCTCACTTCAAATATATCGAATTATCCTTGTAAACAACCCACAAGGTTAGATATGTAGAGGATATATTCTAAGGTGCCTTTTATAATGATAAAGTATTAAATAGACTTTCTATTGACATAACCAGAGAACAACTTCACAAAGAAGAAGACACAGACATTGTTCTGGGGATAGAATAGTTTAAATTGTTTCTTCATCAAGATAAAGAGACACAATATGCCAAAGAACTAGCAAGGAAGCATAAGGATGTAAAATTGGATAGAAAGGAAGATTAGGCTGAAGAGAGGTACCAACAAAGGAATAAAGATGAAAATGAAAAGAAACAAGATGAAATAAATAGAGGAAAAAATAAAATTCTAGAGAAAAATAAAGAGGAAATAGATAAATCAATATCCAAAGACAAAACTCAGGAAATTGAATATATTTAAATGAAGAAGAAGGAAGATGAAGTACAAGCCCTTATGGCCGCTCAAAATAAGAAAGAATAGGAGAAGGGTGTTGAATCCCATGAGGGATATCTTGAGAAAATAGAAACAATTTTGGTGACCAACCCTAATACCAATATGGTCAAAATCCAACAAGAAGAGTGCACTCCACTAGCAGCCACTCCAGGTAGTATTTCACTTACATCATCAGGGTTGGGAATTGAATGCAAAGTTGTAGCAGTTGGAGATTGTTACTACAGTCACAAGACTAAAGCCATTAAAAAAGAGTTGTTAATAGGAAAAGGGGAGGATAAATCTAAGACACATCCGAAAGAAGTGTTAGATGGAAAGCATGCCTAGATCCAAATAAAAATTCTATTCAAACAACATCAATCCTTAGTGCCTTCGTTGGTGCAAATTCTATGTCAATTTATGAAATGGTCAAAACAATGGATATGACCAAATAGAGAATAGTAGAACTATAAATTTCCATAGATACTATTAAGGAAACCATGAAAATGAATTTAGGAAGGAATCTGTGGAAGTAGAACCTATCCATAGAGAAGAAATTTAGAGACAAGTCTAGCTCCAAGAAAAGGAAATAAGTGAACATTTTGAGAAGAAGGTTGGTCTGAACCAAAATATGCACCAAGAAGAGATAAAGAAACTTAAAGTCACACATGATTTAGAAGTAATGAGACTCAAATGGGAACATCTTGATATCAATGAATATAATGAAACAAATGAAGAGAAAGTTCAGACATTGCAATAGGATAACCATCTCTCGGAGAAGATTGTAGAAGAAAGAAAGAAGAAAATTTTAGTCCCAGAGATAATTAATAGAAGAATCCATTAGGGCCAATGAAGCATTGAGATATATGCAGAAGAAATTTTTCCTTTCATTACACACATTCAAAAGAATTGTCCCAACCACTTGAATATAGGTCAACAAATGAATGTCATGAAGGAGTAGTATCAGAAAGTTCAATATGCATATGATTATATCATCCAATGGAAATATTTTTGTGATAATCCTCCCAACACATTTCTAGTATATAAAACCAAGTAGAAGATCAAATACCATGTACTACAAAAGAATGGAATATTTTTTCCCAATAACATGGAGAATACTGAGACAAAGATAGAACAAGCTTGCAGAAATTTATGGAGAGCAACAAAGGATTTACTAGAAAAAAATAGAATGGAAAACAAGGAAGACTTGGAAAAGGTAGGATTGGCTCACACAATGATGGAATATATCGAAACCATGAGAAATATGAGCATGATGTAACAAAATAAATTGACCCAAATATACTCAAAAAAATAATAGTGAAACTAAATCAATTGATCTTGTTAATCAAACATTTCATACAACAAACAACGAAATTCTTAAAGGTATAAGTAGTGACCCCTATTTGTGATAGTGAAATTGAGCTTGAGAACATGCATGTAAGTAGGATGGAAAACATACTAGAATATTTAAAATTATGGAGGGACTTCAAGGATCAAATGAAAACACCCAATGTCAATTCATAATTGTCACTGCTACCTTTATTCTAATTATTTTTTGTATTTTTTGTAAAAACCCCAATCATAAAGAAGAATTGAAATGTTGTGACTATCCTCTAACAGGGTGATAGTTACATGATACGAAAATCCCTCTCTAATGTTTATAAAAGGGATCAATGTAAAAGATAAGGTACTTTTGTGCTTTGAGTTGAAGGATTGTATTATTACTCCTAATTTTATGAAGAGCAAGAGGCATTTCAAAAATGTGATTGTGGTGAATGTATCTCAGATTTTTCTTAATCCACTTGTCCTAATTTGAGTATCGCATGTTCAAGCATATGAATTTTTTCTACAATGTTCCCGTATGCTCAGATTATCATAGTTTCCTTCGTTGAATGCAGTTATAATATTGTTGTGGGAAATAACAATTAATTTCTATTCTTTCTTAATAATATTAATGTACCTATTTTCCATTTGAATGTACAAACTAATTCTAATTCAAAAGGACATTTTACTTAATTATATTCAATATTCTCTAGTTATCTCCTTATTGGGATAGGATTAGTCTAGTTAGGATTGCATATTTGAATAGTTGTAGGTAGTGTCATTTTAGTTTAATTTTAGATTTTAATCCATATGAGAAACTTTTCTTTTGGGATTCATATTTACATAGTATATTTATATTGGAAACCACACCAATATATTGGTCAGGAATGTCGCCCCAAATGAGAGTGATTCTAATTGGGACTTGCCATCAAATGTTGTCCCTTACCTAATTGACATGGCCTTTTGGACCCACCAATAGGTAGGCTGGCCAATTAACTCCATAGGGATAAAATTGAATGATAATGTGCCATCAATTTTTTTTTTTTTATCTAACTCACAACTTCCTTGATACTATAATTGTTGGAATACTGAGAGGGGTGAATTAGTATGAACACTTATTACCACTTTTAACCAAAAATTAATCTTAAACTTATCAACAATTTATCATTAGAATTCTATATATCATCAATAGTATTATCATTCAATATATTATTAACAATATAAATAAAAAAAATCTTAATAAAAAACAACAAAAATACAATACACAAAAATTTACGTGGAAACCAAAATGGGAGAAAACCATGGAACAATTTTCTTATATATCAAAGAATACATTCATTGGAAGTACCAACTTCCTAGTTCACCATCTACAAATGCAAGGATGCTACAACCCCCTATTTACAAGATCCATCCTGAAGGAATCTCCAACTCCCTGATTCTTTGGCTCCAACTGGAAGGAGGCTACAACCCCCTTTCCTTTCCCCATCCTTACACCATGAAATATAAGTGTAGACCAACCTGCCACTACCATTGATACTATCACTTCCACAATCACTATCCCTACCACAATAATTGTCAATAATATATCAACCTGTCATTGGTACAATCACTATCATTGCCATTGATATTCATGCATCACTAAAACTAGATCTACTCACATAGATAATATAACAAGATCACCAACACAATATATCAACCATATACAACAACCTGTACCATACCATCAACCATGTACAACAACATGTAGCATACCAAGTTCTTCAACCATATACCATATCACTCATGATATGCCTTGATCACATCATACACCATGTACCATAATATATGACAAAAAAGTACTATAACATCAATGGTGTACCTCAAGCATGTATCATATCATGTACCAAAAGATATGCCTCAAGTTTATGTAAATTCCACAAATATGTGCCTCTAAAAATAAACCATAACATCCATATACCAAGTACCAAGGATATGTCTCAAGCATGTATCAATTTCACCGAGACATGAAAATCACCCATATACAACCATGCACCAAAATGGCCTTGAAGACATGCCTTAAGCATGTGCCATACCATCCATGATACAAGCCTAAAAAAAAACACATAAAATACATACCTTTATTCATGAACAAGACCTGGTGCATACCGTCACATAACATAGATTAACCTGGTGCATATCATCTTCAAAAAACAATATATGGAATCTTATCAAGGGATTTTCATAGATCTGTGACCTATACACTAGAAACTCACATTGTTTGTGCCTTTCCTCACTACAACCCATGAATGTTTGTTCCTTTCTTCACTACAACTCATGGATAACCTTAGGAAGTTAGTTTGCGGACTTTTTCCTTGACTTCTCTTCATTACCTCAGATTTCACTTCTTCGTACTTCGCTACCTCAGATATACCACGAAAATATTTACCAAAAACATTTGAAATATACACAATCATTGAAGTTGTGTGTGTGAAAATGAGAGGTTCCTGATGTTTATTTATACATGTCCAAGTGACTCCTTTACTTACTTTATGGTGGACTTATAACATATAGTTGCAACAACTTTTGATTATTTAATTAATTTAGGGCCAACTTGTAACTTCCTTTTTGCAATCGTTTTGGGTCTTTTTGACCATTACTTCAGGGTTTCAACTTCAAGATACCATAAATCCTCAACCGTGAGGATCCACATGGCATACCACCTATCACCAGGAATGGAATGAAGAGGAATAACCATCCATGACTATGTTACATGAATTTAATCTATCCTTCATGTCCTCTTTATTTGATTAAATTTGGGTCCCATGACCAAGGCTTTGAGGCATCTTCAAGGGTTGAAATCAATGACAACCAATATTTCAACAATCCCCCCCTTTGGCATTGATGGAAACACTCAGCCATGGCATCACTCATTCTCATGCTCATGTTCCCCTAATGACCTTTGCTCCTCTTGGATTCATGCTACTCCTTGTTTCCATGCCTCTATTCTTTCTCTCCCCCTTTGACATCAATTAAAAAGGGTAACTCTCCTTAGGGATGATCCCCATGTCTGTAAGATGATGATTTTTATTCTCTAATGATATTTCTCTTCATGGTGCTCCCTTCTGTAAATATCTGATGTATATAAAAAGAATTCAAAGTTTATTCAAGTCTTCATTACATGTCATGTATAATTCTTCGCCTCCCTTGTCTTTTTATGTCATATGCCATGTAGATCACTGTAGGTTAGAAACTACTCCAAGTTTCTATCGAAGATACTAAAAAATTTCCCTCGGAAGTGGTTTGGTGAAGATATATGAAATCTTCATTTTTATCCCAATGAACTCTAGCTTGTTGTTCTTCTCTATAACATGTTCTTGTATAAAGTGAAATTTGATTGGAGTGCATTTTTATTGGAATGCATCACTGGATTGTTGGAGAGACTAATAGCACTGGTGTTGTCACAGAATATTGAAATTGGCTCATCATGCTTCACTTTTATTTTTTGCAAGGTTTTCTTCATCTAGAGAACCTAAGTACAACATGTTGTTGTTGTAACATATTCTACTTCTATTGTATATAATGATAATGATGGTTGTTTCTTGATTAACTAGGATACCATAAAATCACTTAAGTAGAAGGTTGCTCCACTTGTAATTCTTCTATCATCAATTCTTCCTTCCCAATTTGCATCTGTGTAGGAAACCAAAGTTATTTCATTCCTTTTTGGATACCATAATCCGAACACTTTTGTTCCTTTGAGATATCTGAATATCATCTTTACTACCATAAAATGCATTTCCTTTGGTGTTTCTTGAAACCTTGTAACATTTCCAACTACTTGCATCAAATTCAATCTAGATGTTGTAACATAGAGTAATCTTCCAATCATCTATCTATAGTGTCTCTGATATTCTTCCTTATAATTATCATCTTCTCTCAACTTACAACTGGTCTACATAGGGGTACTCACTAGTTTGCAATATTCCATTCCAAACTTCCTTAGCATTTATCTAATGTACATGGTTTGGGAGATGAAAATACCTTTATCTTGTTGACATATATGGAGTCTCCAAAAACAAGGTCAACTCACCAACTAAGGAAATTTTGAACTCATTTTGCATATCTTTGAAAACCGCTGACTCATCCTATCATCAACACTTCCAAAGATAATATCATCCACATAAACTTCAACTATCAATATGATGTCTTGATCCACTTTGATGTATATATTATTGTTTATGTTTCCATTTCTTAATCCTTGTTGTTATAAATACCTATCTAATATTGAATACCATGATCTAGGGGCTTGCTTGAGTCCATATAAATATTACTTCAAACCGCAGACATAATATTCTCTTTTTGAAAATAGGAATCATTCTAGATATTCGATGTATAATTATTCTAATTCTCCATTAATAAAGGCTGATTTTACATCCATCTCATATACTTTGATTCTCTTGGAACAAGCATAAGCCAAGATCAATCTGATTTCTTCCATTCTGGCAGCTAGAGAAAAGGTTTCTTTGAAATCTATTCCTTCAACTTGATCATATCCTTTTCCTACTAACCTTGATTTGTTTCTAGTTACTTGTCCATCCTCATTCAACTTATTTATAAATACCCATTGTGTTCCAATCATGTTTTGGTTCTTTGGTCTTGGAACCAATTCACATGTCTCATTCTTCTCTATCTTATCCAATTCTTCTTCCATAGCCTTGATCCAATGTTCATCATTGCTGACTTCTTCAAATTGCTTGGTTCAACTACAGATAATAGTGATAGATGTCTTTGTTCTAGTGAACGTATAATTCTTCAGGTTTCAACTCCCGTATCTTTATTTCCAATAATATATTTGTGGTGGATTATTTTTTGCACTTGTAGGATAGGTGTTTTGGGAGGTATCTGAAGATATTTTCGATCATCTTCCTCTTGATATACTCTTGGATTCTCTTCCTCTTATTCTTATTCTTCTTCTTCTTCTTATTTCAAAGGTTCTTGTCCTTCTCGCTCTTATGAATATTTTCTTCCTTCTTTGATATTGGATGCATATGATTAATCAATATTTACATTTATGCTTTCCATTATCTTGTGGAGTCTCATATTGTAGCACTTGTATGCCTTCCTTTTGTTTGAGTATCCAACTAGTATTCCTTTATCAACTCGAGAATCAAATTTTCCAACTCTGTCATATTCTCTTTTTTATGTAGAACTTTCTTCCAAAGACCCTAAAGTGCTTGATGTTTGTTGGTATTCACTTCCATAACTCATATGGATTTTTTTCACTGTTATTTCTGAGCATTCCTCTATTCAATATATGAATGATTGTGTGCACTACTTGTACCCAACATGCATTACTCAACTTGGAATCTTTCAACATGGTTCTGGCCATCTATACTACATCTGTGTTCTTCCTTTTGATGACTATGTTTTGGTAAGGTTTTCTTGATGATGAGAACTGCCTTTTTATTCCATCCATGAATTATTTAGATATGAATTCACCTCCATTGTCTGATCTTAAGCACTTTATTCTTGAATCCATTTCATTTTCGATGAACTCCTTGTATATTTTGAAATTTTTGAATGCTTATGATTTATTCTTGAGGAAATAAAATGCAATGATTCCTGTATAATCACCAATAGGTAGCATGAAGTATTATTTTCCATTCAATCCTTTAGTTCTCATTGGTCCACATAGATCATTATACACAATTTCCAATGGCTTTGTTGTAGAGTATTCTTTTGATATGAATTATGTTCTTGTTATCTTTCCATGTAGGCAATGCTTGCACATAGTACTAGTTGGTTTTGAGATTTCAGGAATTTCTCTTACTACTTCCTTCTTGTTGATTTTGATGATATTATCAAAGTTCATGTGACCCATTCTTCTATGTGAGAGCCAACTTTCATTTTATTTTCCCAAGAAAAATATTTCCTTTCCAATCTCATTTAAGATGTATATGTTGTTTGGAGTTCTTATTGTTGTAGCCACCAATTTTCCTAATCCTTCTTTCCTTATTTGACATTTATTTGAGTCAAATAGAAGTGTGTGTCCTTGATCACACATTTGAATCACACTCGACAAATTATTCTTCATATTTTGGACAAGAAAAATATTTTTTTCCTTGGCATCTTTTCTTCCAAGCTTGATTGTGTCTCTTCCTATAATTTTGGTTGAGTTGTCATTGCCAAATGAAATTGATCCATCTCTTTCTTTCTTCAAATTGATAAAATTGTTCCTGTCACATGTCATGTGATTTGAACATCTACTATAAGCATACCAATCACTTCTCCTATGTTGGGATTGTAGAGAAAATGAGTAATATTCAGTGTTGAATTGATCCTTCTTTCATCTCCATATTCTTTGTAGTCCCTGTGTATGATTGTTGATATTCTTCTTGGGTTCTCTTAGGGTAATGTTCAATATCCAATCCTTGGCCATGTGACCAAAGTCATTGATTTTATAACATTCTAATTCATCATCCAATGAGACAAATTTGTTACAATTTTGATTATACATTTTATGAGGCTTTCTAAAATGATTAACTCTGGAGTGACCTTCCTAGTTGTCTCTGTTCTTAGCATAATACTTGTAGTTTTTATCTTTTTTCCCAAAATTGTTACAAGAATAACATGAACCAAGAAAGATAGTTTGATATTTGAGATATTTTTTGAATGGTGTTGTACCTCTGTAGCTTTCTTCTTGATTTCTTTCTATGAGTGCTTGTTGATTTTGAATCATGGGTCTTATGGATGGTTCAATTCTTATGAAATTTTCTTCATGATCATTCTCATGTGAATTATTTCATTCTTTCTTCTTGATGGATCCTCTAATGACTTCTACATAAGTCTTTTGTTTTTATTCTCCTTCTATATTCTTTGAACTTGAACCCTTTTCTGTATGCATTTGATTGTATCCCAGTCCATACCTATCATGATATAGCCTTTTAACATTGATGATTTCATCTAGAATCTTGGTGTTGGTTTTCTACATATCTCTTTTATGAATTTCCTTCCTTAGTGAAACTATCACTATTTCTAAGATCTTCTTTTATTCCAATCTTCTTCTGAGTATCTCTTCGATTCTTTTAGCTTCTTCAACTTAGAATTTTAGGTCCATAATAATATGATGATCCTTTTCATAGTTAGTATTTTGAGAGTCGTCCTTTATCTTAAGTAATTATATATTGAGTGATTTGTTTTGATTCCTTTATTTTCTTAGATCTTCTAAGGCACTCGTTAATTCTACTCTGAGATCTACTTTGCCTTCTTCTTCATCATCCTCTTCATCATTTTCAAATTCCATGAAGAGTATATTTTTAGTGTTACTGTCTCTATCATCCTCCTCATCTAATGAGTACCTGTCCTCTTTTGAGTAGAGAATTTTCTTAAAGAATTTATTTTTGTTTCTTTTCTTGTCTCCCCTTTTATACTTCTTTTCCTTATCGGGAGATTTTTCTTCATCACTATGTGACTTCTTATCATAGGGACATTTAGAAGAAAAATGGCCAATCTTTCCAAAATTAAAGAATATTAAGGGAAGCATAATTTTTTACTTTATGGTTCCTCTCTTCAACTTCCTTACGAAGTTGGATATTTCTTCATCTTCGCTTGAATCATCACTACAACCAAAACTTAGCTTTATCATTTTCTTATTTTTATTTGTCTTCCTAGATTCTATGAATGTTGCTTCCTTCCTAGGTGGATTATCATGATTTTTACTCATTTCATAGGCTATAAGTATCCCATGTAGTTCATTCATGCTCAATGTCACAAAATCTGATCTTTCCACTATGGATGAAATTTTTGGATCAAATCTCATTGGAAGAGACCTCAAAATATTTTGTATGACTACTCAGCCTTTGATTTCTTCTCCCAATCCTTTGATATAATTAACCAATTCATAAACTTGTAGGAAGTAGGTTTCAATTTCCTTATATTCCTTCATCTTTAGTTGTTCAAACTTATCTCTATACGTTTGAATCTTGTCTCCCTTTACTTTGGCATCTCCTTCATAGATACTCTGAATTTTGTGCCAAAGATCATTTGCAGTGTCACAATTGATTACCTTCACAAACAATAAATCAACCATACTTCCCAAAATAGTTTATTTAGCCTTCAAGTTGTTTTCATTAAGTTTTTTTCCATCTTTTTCAATTGGGGGAGTAGCAGGTGTCATGTATCCATCTACTACTGATTGAAAAACATCAATTACCTGCACCTGTAAAAAGGTTTTCATTATTTTATTCCATATGGTATAATTCCAACCATCAAACATTGATACTCCAATCTAGGCATACTCCATGAAATTCCTTCCAATAGTTAGACTATTTCCTTGAAGGACCTGCTCTAATACCAATTGTTGGAATATTGAGAGGGGGGTGAATCAATATGAGAACTTATTACCACTTTTAACCACAATATTAATCTTCAACTTATCAACAACTTATCATTATAATTCAATATATAATCAACAATATTAGCATTAAATATATCATTTGCAGTATAAATCAACAGTGCTTAATAAACAACCACATGATCACATTACACCATAATTTACATGGAAACCCAAATGGGAGAAAACCACATAATGTTTTTCTTATATATCAAAGAATACATTCATTGGAAGTACCAAATTCCTAATTCTCCATCTAGAACTAGAAGGAGGCTACAACCCCCTATTTACATGCTCCAATCTGAAGGAAGCTACAACTCCTTGATTCTCTAGTTCCAACTGGAAGGAGGCTACAACCCTCTTTCATTTCCCCATCCTACGACATTACAATATAAGTGAATACCAACCTGTCACTACCACAGATATTGTCACTGCCACAATCACTAACATTGATATATCAAACTGTCACTGTCACAATCATTGTCACTGCCACAATCACTATCACTGATATATCAATATGTCACTTCCATAATCATTGTCACTGATATATCAACCTGTCACTGCCACTAATATTCATGCATCATCGAAACCAAATCTACTCTCATAGATCATATACCACGATCACGAACACCATATATCAACCATATACAACAACTTTTATCATACCATTAACCATGTACAACAACCTTTACCATACCAAGTGCCTCAACCATATACCATATCACTCATGATATTCCTTAATAATATCATACAACATATACCATAACATATGCCAAAACAAGTGCTATAACATCAATGGTGTGCCTCAAACATGTATCATATCATGCACCAAAAGATATGCCTCAAGTATATGTAAATTCCATAAAGAGGTGCCTCTAAAAATGAACCGTCACATCCATATACCAAGTACCAATGATATGTCTCAAGCATGTATCAATGTTACCAAGACATAAACCTCAACCATATACAACCATGTAACAAAAGGGCATCCAAGACATTCCTTAAACCTATGTTGTACCATCCATGATACAAGCCTCAAAAAAACACATAAGATACATACCTTTACTCATGAAGAATACCTGGTGCATACCATCACAAACCATAGATAAACCTGGTGCATATCATCTTTAGAAAACCAAACATGACAACATGTTCAAGGAATTTTCACAGATTCATGACCTGTACACTAGAAACTTGTAGATGTCTACACCTTTCCTCACTGCAACCCACGAATGTATGTGCCTTTCTTCACTGCAACTCACATATAACCTAAGAAAGTTAGTTTGTAGACTTTTCCTTCAATTCCCTTCGCTACCCTAGACTTCACTTCTTCATAATTTGCTACCTTATATATACCTCAAAAATATTTACCAAAAATGCTGGAAAGATAAACAATCATTGAACTTGTGTCTGTGCCAATGAGAGGTTCTTGATGTGTATTTATACTTGTCCAAGTGACTCCTTTACTAACTATAGGGATAACCTAAGACATTTAGTTGCAACAACTTTTACTTCTTTAATTAATTTGGGGTCCGCTTGTAACTTCCTTTTTGCAGTCGTTTGGGGTCTTCTTGACCATTAGTTTGGGGCTTCAACTTCAAAATACCATAACTCCTCAATCGTAAGGATACATTTGGTGTACCACCTATCAATGAAAACATCATGGCGAGGACTAACCATCCATGAGTATGTTTATACCTTCATTTACATTATCCTTCATGTCCTTTTTCTTTAATCAACTTCGGGTCCCATGACCACACCTTAGGGGATTATTCAAGGGTTGACATCAATGACAACCAATATTTCAAAAATAACTCTATCCTCAAGTATTATGTGTTGTAGGGAAATACATTTTCTATCTTTACAAGTTTGTGTGAATTTTGAAGATTTATCTATGCAATTTGTGAAAGTATAAAGGGATCTCTTGTGCAAGTTTTGGGAAGGTAATTTGATGATTGGACCTATTCTAATAGATCGTAAATTCCTATGGAACTAATAATTCATTACTTGATTAGTGAGATTGTTGTGGTTGGGATTTATGGTTTTGATAAGAAAAGACACAGTGTTGTCAATAGACTGTCGACAGTCAACAATCTATTGACAACACTGTGGCTTTTCCAATCAAAACCATAATTCATTACTTTGTATGAGTTATAACTAATTTATGAGGTTTATAATTATGCTCATCTAAATTTCATAGAGGAGAAAACTTAGGGAAATAACAACATCCATTATTCGACAATCCTCAATCATGAGAGGAAGCTTAGGCCCCAACTCTCTTTTAATATTTTTCAATGTTGTTGTCATCCCATGCAAATTTCTTTGAAAATCTATTTCCTGGATTAGTAGCTATACTAGTACATATTATAAAACTATGTGTGGAGCCATAGATACTCCATATATATTGATGAAACAAATATAATTATGCACATACCAGCCTTTGGTCAATTTCATGGAGGAATAGTGTCATAAGTACTTGGTATTCCATAAACTTTGGTAGTATACATGTATCCAAATAAGAATAGGTTCCAAGGTTGGTTTTCTTAAAACCTAAAAGTTCTACACATGCACATCAACAATCCATGAGGTATAATTCCATACAAAAATAGGTTGTTCCATCCTTTGTCAATTCCTTAGCTTGCTATGTATTATGAGCGACTTTGTTCATAATTAGATTTGTCAAGTTTAACAAAATGTCATCCTTATGAACCTCATACATAAATGGAATCTAGATCACCAATATGTAATGAGTGTATAACATTGCATTCATGTGGTTCATGAGAACCACCAAATCTTTTACCACCTCTAGCAAGTTTTTTAACTAGGTATTATTTACTTATGGTCATTTTGAAAGGTTTGGACAAGATCAACCATTAGCTCACAGTAGTGATTCGTTCTACAAATTTCTCCACCCAATATTTCCTGACATAGATTGTAGGCACTAGGAATTTATATTTAGTGGATTCTCATGACACTAAAACACCCAATAATATCACAACTTTGAGACTTCATGGTACACATCAATACATATGTGTTCTAGATATATCTCACATTGTCCATCATCACATGGGAATAAGTCTTCCCTATTTTCTACTTTGTGAGCATAATATATGTTCAGAATGAAATCATTTCATATTCATCTCTATTTATTTATCCATTTCAATGTGGGGGTTTGTAATCTCCATTCCTATGGTTTAATGATAAATAGGAGGGTTTTGAGGCTAATTTGGTGAAAATGTGGTATATTTGAAGCAAGTTTCTAGGTCCATTGTTGGTGTTTTATTCCTTTATCCATTACTTGTACATAAAACGACCTCTCATTAAACATTATTGTATTCAACATATTAAAAACAACTCGATGTAAATAGAAAGAAATAACACTTTTACTTTTCTTGTCTCTCTTGCAAAAGAAAACAAAAATACATACATTGGCAGTTCAACAAGCTTCAAAAGTCTCTTAATTGACCATTGGGATATTTGATGATATTTGGAATGATTTATAGGCCCTAAAAATCTAAGTCAAAAGAATTATTTATTTTGGAAACAATTTTTTCTTTTTTCTGTAAAAATTTAAGGAAAAACTTTCTTTTATCAATGTTTTTATTAAAACTTGCAATACAATCCAAGCATATAGTTAATTGTTCTAGTGAAAAATATTATTGAATGAACAAATTTTAAACCACTTCTCTTCCATTCAAGTTCTTTATTCAAGATTGTAATATATCTGTATGCATGGTTAAATAGTTCATTCCATAAGAAAAAAATTCACAAGCATGTTAAGGCATCTTCTCATAACAAATCCTCTTGTCAACAAATGATTATTAATGTATGAAAACATAAGAAGATGAAATCTACTCGTAGAGATCAAAAGAGGAGAAACACTTAGTGAACATTACCCAACGAGTGTTTATCTCTCCAAAGAATATAAATATGAAGGATATCAATAAGACAACACTACGTTATCTTTGCCTATAGACACCAAGATGTTATGCACAAAACCATTCAATCACACCATTGTTCTTGGAGTTTCAGTGATAGTTACAATGATAAAATCAATTTTAAACATAGTTGGGTACTCCAAACACCAAGAGGCACTATTCCCTATCGCCATGACTAAAATATCTATTGGAAAGTTATTTTTCATTGATTTCAACACTAGAAGAAGTCTAGAAGCATTGATGTCAACCACAGAAGAAGCATGTTAACCCCAAAACAATCCTCTAGAAGTGATGGGTTTGTTTGAAGGAATAAGTGATGAGTGTATTTGGAGAAGTATCCAAATTTGTTCCGATATGGCGTATCTTTGAGCATGGATCTCACGGGAATATTGTTTGAAGAAGTCTACAAGAATCCCATAGGTGTGGTCATGAGGCCTGAAGTTGTCTAAGGAAAATGAGGTTGAAAAAAATTACTAGTATATGAAAAAACTTCATAGATGGATAGTCCTTGTCATTCCATTTCCAATATTGGGTGGTATGCCATGTAGTTCCTCATAGTTGTGGAGTTATGCTCTAATTAAGTTGAAATCCCCGAAGAATGGTTAAGAAGTCCCTAAACGGTTGCAATAAGAAGTTACAATTCATTAATTAAAGGGTAAAACAATTATAACACATAAGTACACGTAATCCCTAAAGATGAGGAAAGAAGTCACTTAGAAAAGTATAAATACACTACAAAAAGACTCTCATTTGTAGACATAAGTTCATTGAATATATATCAAGTGATCAAGTGATCTATTGGGTAATATGAGATGTCGAATATGAGGTATAAAAGGAGAGAAGAGGAGAAGTTTCAGGATTGTAGGTGTGTGAAAGGTTTTTCTAGAAACCCTAATTTAGCTGACCCTCGTGGGTCAGGCTAATGATGTCCCATGAGGAACCCCTGCAGGTTATACAACACTCATCTCATGAAGCCCCGCTAGATGACTGGTTTCTTACTAGCGAGGATGAGGAATATTTGAAGAATATGTGTGTTCCAAGTTGCTAAAGTCAGAGAAAGACATGATTATGCAGACATGTTTGTTACAAATTTAAAGGTATGTCTATATGCATGTTTTGAGAGTTATGTTATGGTAATGTTATGGTACATGCTTGAGGCATGTCTTGATGATGTTGGTACATTTTGAGACACATATTGGTTGTTAGGGCATATGCAGGTGGCATATTCTTTGGTACTTGGTTGAATCACATCATTGATGTTATGGTTCTTTCTCTTGGCATATCTTACAGTACATGGTGTATGGAATGATTGAGACACATCATGAGTGATATGGTATATGGTTGAGGTACATCTTATGGTACATGGTGTATGGCACGATTGAGACATATCATGAGTGATATGGTATATGGTTTTGGCACATATTATGTTACATTATTTATGACATATCTTTTGGTATTTGGTTGAGGCATATCATGAATGATATGGTACATGGTTGATGCATGTTATGGTACAAATTTTAGTACATGGTTGAGAATGCTATGGTACAACTTTTAGTACATGGTTGATGCATGATATGGTACGATTTTTGGTACATGGTTGATGCATATCATTTATGTTTTGGTACATGGTTGAGACACATGTCTTTATGTTAGTATGATAATTTTTGAGTAACTTCTTGGTGATATTGTTACTTGCTTGATACATATTTGGAACAATACTGAAGACATGTTTTGGTGATGTTGGGAATCTATTTGAGATATGTTCTTGGTATATCATCTATGTGAGTGCATATGGTTTTGTTGATTTTAAGTATCATTCACTAGTTGATGATGGTATATCAATGACATATTGACAATGACAAGTTGATGATGGTATATTAGTGACAAAGTGATAGTGACAGGTTGATGTGGCAATTATAGTGGCAGGTTGATGTGAAATTGATAGTGATAGTGACAGGACAATGACATGACAATGAGAGTGACAAGTTTATGTGACAATGATAGTGACAGGTTGATGTATCAATGACAGTGGTAGTGACAGTATCAATGGTAGTGACAGGTTAAGTCTACACTTATATTTCAGGATGAAAGGAAGGGGCAAGGAAAGGGGTTGTATCCTCCTTTTGGTTGGAGCCAAAGAATACAAGGATTTGGAGCTCCCTTTAGGTTGGATCCTATAATTCAGGGGATCATAGCCACCTTCTGCTTGGAGCCAAAGAATACAAGGAGTTGGAGCTTCCTTCAGGTTGGAAAATTTAAGCTAGGGGGTTGGAGCCTCCTTCTAGCTGTAGCTGGAGAATTCAGGGAGTTGTAGCTTCCTTCATGTCGAAGCTTGTAAATAGTGGGTTGGAGCCTCCTTATAGTTGGTGTTGAAGAATTTGGAAGTTGATGATTCCTATGAATGTAATATTTGATATATAAGAAAGAATTATGTAGTTTTCTCCCATTAGGGTTTCCAGGTAAATTCTAGTGTATTGTGTATATGTGGTTATTTTTTATGCATTGTTGATTTATATTTATCATGATATATTAAATGCAATCATAATTGATATACTATTGATAAAGTTTATGATTACATATTTTGATTAAAAGTGGTAAAAAATTCATAATATTGATTCACCCCCCCCCCTTCTCTCAGTATTCCAACAATATATTTACTTGGTGACCAATCTAGTTCTTGGGGAAATATTGATTGCTAAATATTAATGAAACAAAACTAGCCCCTCTTTCATATGTTGAACACATTCAAAGATATATGGAAAATGGATTATTAATGTAAAATCAATTGCTTGGATTCTACGAGGTGCTACACATCAGTATTGGAGAGACGAATGTTATGCTTTCTAGATAGAATAACCTCAAACAATGTACAACCTACAACAATCAATAAAATAAATGGAAGTTCCCACCTATAACAATATATATGAAGAGATTTTCCATATTGTGAATGAAAGATAAATAATGAACTAAATTTCTCTCTAAAGAATTTATAAAAAGATGTTGAGAATGCAATCCTTTAATTAAGTGTTACTCATTGGAAACTTCATCGATGGGAATTAAAAGAAATAATAAAAGGTAATCATTGATTTGAGAGGTCCTATGATCAAATAGATGAGTTTGTAGATCAATAAGAACTCCAAGGTGAGATATTTTCCCAAGGAAAATCATTCAGTTGAAGGTCAAGGAACAATTCGATGGGGTTGGAGGTTACCAAGCATTCCAAGGTTGTTGACTTTCCTTCTTGAGTCATGTTTTGCTAAAATAGTAACTTAGAAAAATTTCCTTAACCCTGGAATAATCAACCATTGAGTTTCAAGTTTTTGAAGGGAAATCATTGATTTGGTAAGGCGTATTCACCTTCGAGGTGGATGGTTTTCCATCTTGAAGAAAATAGTTTCCTTGGGGTGCTTACTAGACTCCAAGCTGTCTTATTTGACTTTGAAATCTAATAAACTAAATCAAAATCGAAGAAACAATTATTTAAATCTTAAAAATCCTTAATTCAATGAGTGAACTAAAGAGTGAATCTTCTTTAAGCGAATCATTGAGTTCAAAGTGTTGTTGGGTCTACATGCTTCCAAGGTGAGCGACCTCATCCTATGCATGGATTCATAATGGCTCATGATAAGTTTAGAATATGAAATAATGATAAGTAAAGTCATTAAATTTAGTAACAATCACCTACACTTGTGCATGATGTAGAAAAATAGAAAAAGAGGCCATTAGGTGAATTCCAAACCAATTAATTTTAATACATGTGAAGCCCCTTGTTTTTTCTTCTTTGTAAACACATAACTACATCTCCTTATTGTTATGAGAAATATTACTCTGTGGACATGTTAAGCTCCCCTTTGGACCAAGACCCCTTCTTTGGTCCATATATAGAATAGAAAAAATGGTTTATACTTCCCTTTTAGATCTAATTCAACCAATAAAATAAGAGGGAAGAAGAATATGGCGTAACTTGTTTCAATGTTTGTCTTCATTGCTCCAATATTTGGGCTTGATATCCAAGCTCCTTAATGAAAATGAAGTCCTACAATGACCAACAAAGAAACTCTTTCTTCTACTCTATGTGATTAGGTAAAACAAACTTATATATGAAGATTGAAACAACAACAGACAAGTAGATGCAAAACACATGAACTTGAAGGGAATAGGCCAAGTTTATATTAATTGGAAATATAATGAAGGAATGTACTTACAAATCATATTTGACGATGCAATAAATTCTCCAATATCTCCTCTTCCATCCCCTTACATGAATCTCTTACGATCATAATGATGATACTTCAATGAATTCCTTCCCCCTTCACCATGGAAATTCCTTCAATTTATAAGATGGGGAGCATAAACCACCATGGTATAATTAGGGAAGTGGTTTAGGATATGGATCCATGAGTTTTAATTTGATCCTAATATAAATACATACGATATGATTCAAGAAAAACTAATGTCATCTCTTCGGAGTTGGCCTTTAGGAAAAGGTGGGAATCTCCATATTTTCCTCTAACCAAAGTGACGATCCCTCTGATTTATAGATAAAGCACCATTGGAACCCCTAGATAAAGAAAAGGGAGAGATGGTGACCACTAAACATGGACATGGGAGTGCCACCCTTCATAAATGCCCAAAAATGGTCAAAATTCCAAGTGAAAAGGTGTGGTTCTGACTATCGGGTGATGGGTTTCTTCTTCCAACATGAATTAGGGGTCATGGAAAATGTTGTTTATGGTTTCAATTGAGTTTTGACACTTATAAAAGTGTACGGGACACTTTGTGAAACTTGCAACACTTAGGATGCAACAATTAAGTGTGGCATTTTGATGTGTAACACTTATCTCAAAATTTCAATCCATCAAAAGTAGAGCATATAAGAAATAATAATATTTCCAATTCCTAGTTAGATGTTATATTTCCCACTCTACTTGGTAACCTTGAACATAAAAAATGTAGAGAAAAAATACATATAGACAAGGAATTATTTATATTGTGTCTTTGTTCTTTTTGGGCTTAGAATCAAATTCCATTATTTCCATCGTGGTCATGGACCTCAAAGACATTACTCTAGCCTCTTTTAAAATTACCATGCTCAATTCATTTGAACCACAAAAAATATGTAAACTTGTAAGTCGTAACATCCCCACTATAATCCCCAGTTTAATTAATGCTTATGTATATATAATATGTGGTTACGACGAAGCGATGTAACATGCGAATTGTATTTCCTTATTTTATTAACAAAATGTGATGACATCTTCTATGGGGGACATGGTCAATATATGGGGGATGAATTAATCGGCAAGAGGGGGGAGTGTCTAGGATAATGGCCAAGAGGGGTCCAAGGGGAAAATACCCACATATATTAATTTAACTCATTTTCCTAAAATTTTCTATTTGTAAATGAACCTTCCCATTTCTAATTAAGTGTTCCCAAAGCCAATCATTGAATACATGTAAGAGCATGGGTATGAGTGGTCACATCCAAAATTTATTGGGCAGATGGGGGTTGAGTAAAATTAGCTTGGGGAAAAGTGTGAGTCAAGAAAGGAAAACCAAAGAGAGGAAATTCATATGGTTGGGGAAAAAATATTTTAGACATTGAGTTTTGGTGCATGAGAGAAAGTAGAGAGAAAAAAACAGAGCTTGAAGTTGATGCAACCATGGAGGTAAAATTATAGAGAAAGATGGAGTGTAACTGGAGAGAATTGGAGATGGGAAAACTAAAGATCTAGGTTGTCAAGTCTGAAGAGTGAACTCTCGTTTGAGCTACACTAAAACAACAAGTGTTTGTTGTTGGTTTGTTGATAGTTTTCCTAGTAGAAGTTTCCCTTGAGTTCCCAGCTAAGAGATTCATAGTTACATGTGCTAGAGATACCCTGATAAAACAATGGCACATTCCTTGGGTTAATATATATAAAAAGATGGTACATCCCTTGGGTTATCACTGATAAAGAATGGTTCATTCCTTGGGTTAGAAAGGTCAAGAGGAAGAGATATGGTGGAAAATTAGGATAGTTGTAGAATAATATTAGTTGGGTTGAGAGTATTATGAGCTATGAGTGAACTGTGAGATACCACCCTCTTTTTTGGATTTCTATCCCTAGTTCGGGGGTGAATGGCTGTTGAGATTTGGAATAGTCATTTTATGGTTGGGTGAAACGACCTTCCCAAGAAGTTGGTTGCACAATTGTTGTGAAAATATAAGTGTTTTATCTTGCTTTTGTGTTAAATTATGTGTTTAATTGTTGTACATGAATTCCATGTATTTGGAGGTGATTTATATGATATTGTAATGAGTTGTTTAGCTACATTTCATTTTAATAATTAGCATGTTGTATATGCTTCCATTTTTTGGTTATAGACAATAGTTAAGTCTATTTTAATTTGTAGCTAAAAGCTATAGGAAATGAGCTAACTGTAAATGAATTAAATTACTTAGCAAAAAAATTTATTTTTAAGAGTATTTTGCATCGTAATGTCGCTCATATGGGCTGGGGGACATTACAAAACTAGCCTTTGAGGCCAAAGTTTGTTCCTCTCCAAGACAACAACTTTAGTAAACTTAATAATTCTACATCTCAATAATATCTATGTCATATATTAGTTGATCTACCTTATTGATTAATTTCCATTCATTACATAAGAATCAATTACATTATGTTGCATGTCACATCGGACAAAACTCCACTAAAGGTTATCTATCATGACTCAAAACTTGGTCAACTGATCCTAGGTGATAATATATTATTATAATGATTACTCACAAATATTGAGATGGTATCTCTATGCTATTGATCATAATGCCTCCCACCTTTCCCTTTCACCTATCAACCCCCCTATGATCGAAGATGGGCTTTCAAAGATAAAAATAAATTGATTTTGCATTTCCCATTTACCTATAATTTCATCACCAAACTATTGTATGCATTTCTTATACTTCTTTCACATACCATATTACTCAAAATGATTTTATCTCCTTATGAGTGGTGATTACCATCACCTTGCGAATCTAGCAAGTAGCTTCACTGACTTCCACCTCACTTCTTACTTTGCAAGATTTTCCACCTTTCCTCTTATAATTGTACTAAATGTGCATTTATTCAAGGTGATAACATTATTCATCCCTTGCTTCTATTGGCACTCTATAAATTTTGTCCGGCTTATCGATAAACGACATAGGTAACTGTTTCAACCTACTTTAGAGTTGGGCACTAGACTTCTCAACTTAGAGAGGGCTCTCTCATGTCACTTGATATTTCTCTGATAATTAGTGTAACATCCCTGGCCATCCATTCTGGGCCATGCTATGCCAAAGAAATTTTTTTTTCTCTCTGCAAAACATACTGTAACATACCCAGTATCCAAATGAGCTATGCCACATAAATTTCTCGAACTGCATACAATTAAAATATATACACACAGAACTCTTGCAGAAACATATATATAAAACGTAAATAGTAAAATGCATCTTTAAATGCATGGATTCACACTGAAATAACAATAAACATATACAGGAAATACCCATAAAAATAAACACAATTATAACTGCACATATAATAAACCATAAAAATAAGCATGTAAATAATAATGCAGCATGTAAATTTATCACACAATTGGCACTTATCTTTGTAAGAATGTCACCATCTTCGTGCATACTGATCATAAACTAGACTAGGGGTCTAAAATTTGCTCAAAATTCAAAGTGCTCGAAATGCAACGAAAATGGTACCATTGCGTTTGTCTCGTTCTCCTGATTCCGACGGTATATTTATTTTCGCAAACGGAGTCCGTATGGAGAAGTTATCGAGGTCTGTTCGCCGAGCCAAACAGGCAAAATTTTGATGCTGACTAGGCAGGCCGTACAGCTGACGTGGAAGGCCGTACAGCTGACGTGGCGGCCGTACAGATGACGTGGCAGGCCGTACGGGACACGTGGCAGCTCCTGGGTGTGACACGTGTCATGCATTTTTGGACTTTTTGGCACACAGTTGGACCAATTGGGAGGTGACACATGTCACCACTGGATGGGTGACACATGGCACCTGCTAACGTCAACATCCTATGTGGCTGGGATGACGTGGCGACCGTACAGACAGCGTGGCATTAATGACGTGGAAGAGTGTGGTTGGATGACAGCTGGACGAGTAGGAATGTGACACGTGGCATGATGTGGACGAATAGAAAGGTGCCACGTGGCACCCCTATTTTGGCTAATGACGCTTGGTTCGTTTGTCAAAACTTGTTGGAGGTCGCGGGGTTCAACCCCCGGACCTCCCCGCTATACTACGTTTTCAACAAAGTCCAATAACCAACGTGTCGCGCTTTGGGGTTTGTTAACCATACGGTAAAATATTTATTTAAACGTGTTCAAAGTTTAAAATGGCGGGGTGTGGGCCGGGGCTAAGCCCCAGCCCGCGGTCATATAAAACTTACACATGCCCACGCCATATGTTACACAACCCGACATTTTGGTTTGCGCGCATATTTTATGTTACACCCGGTGCTATCTCGATGCCACGGTTTTATTACATATGTGACCATTGTTTCAAACAATGCGCGGGGTGTATTTCAAACCTGTTTCTTTTTATTACATTACCATATGACTGTTGGTATATGTATTATGCGCGGGATTTACATTAAATCAAAACCACGGTTACATTCTTTGAAACATGTGACCAGACCATTGTTCATACACAGCGCGGGTTATGTTTCAAACACTTAGCGCGTTTTTTGGGGCGGAGTCCGCCAATTCTGATTATTTTGCTATTTTTAGCTTTTCTAACTCCAGCTACTCCAATTTTAGTGGAGTTTTGTTGAGGAAAAGAAGGGGAGTTTGTTTTTGGCATAACTGGAGCTAGGGAAAACCTTTCTTCAGGTTTTTTGGGTCGATTTTGGGTCTCTTGGACCTTCTAGAGCCATTGGAGCAGGTTTCAGAGCCATTGGAGGTCATTTGCAGGTGATTTTGCTTCAGGGAAGCTTTCAGGGCCACCAGGGCCATTGCAGTGCTGGAGCTGTTTGGAGGCTCTGTTCATCCATTTTTGGTGATTCAAAAGCCTAGGCCTGCTATTTTCGACCTTCTGAATCTGATGGTAGAGTTTTCAGAACCATTTGAGGTCATATTCACCATGAAATTCTCCATTCAAGATTAAAGGGCCACCAGGGCCATTTGGGGAAAGTATTGTCTAAGGTACAATTTCACTGTTTAGTGTTTGGGAAAGAGCATGTTCAGCTAATTCCTATCTTCTGATTCTGTATTTACAGTCAGTTCTGTCTTTTGAGACATTCATATTCTTGTATTAGCATTTGGAGCATTTTTAATACAAGAGGACAAGCCTAGTTTGGGAGGTTTGGTCCAGCAGATGTAGCCTGAAGTGGGTGAACTGCTTTATCATTTGGTTGCTGTGATTTTGATGTGTTTTTGCTGCATTTGATACTGCTGTGTATTAGTTCATAACACATATTTAATCTTGTAAAAGAACATTCCTCACACATGCACTATGACAAGAAGAACTAAGAAACTTACACATAAACACGTTGCACATTTTTAACACATGAAGCAAGTGTAGGTCAAAGACTTCTAAGTGCTTAATTATTATTTCTTTAGGCAGAGCCTGTAAAGGGCCAGGTAGCCTCTAGAACTCATCCTCTCTTTAGAGGTGACATGTCCGGTAAATGATCCTACAGTCTATCTCTGTATAAGAAATAGTAAGTTTTCACATTTTCAGAGGTCACATTGGAGTGTATAACTCACATTTTAAATTATGGAAAATGGATACCTTGCACCCTTAAACAAGTACCTTCCATTTTCAGATCACATACCTTCCACGAACCTCCCAGCCTTAGACCACATTGTTCATCACTCTCAACAGTGAGTCACCCCTGAGCTGGGACTAAACTCCACTCGAGTAAAGGGATTCCTAATCAGGATAAAGGCTCATAGACAACAAGAAAGACTCCATCTCAGGTGCCAACTCAAACTAACAACCTATAATCCCTCATACCCCACATGCCTGCCCCACCGAGGAAGTGTGCCCCTTCTCTGCTCAACAGTCCTTCTGCTGCCCCACTTCCTTTCCAGGCTTCAACAACAGGCCAGACAGGAAGTCTCAAAGCACTGTAGTTGTATTTTAGCACCCTCAGGAAATCAATTCACAACAATTATCTCACCCAGAGAATTGCTCACGGGCCTGACAACCCGCCTCTTCAATATCCCACGGGCCTGACAACCCACTTCTTCAATCCATCTCCCAAGCAAACCTGATACACCAACACAAAAATGGCTATGGATATAGGTTCAGGTACGGTCATGAAGATATGAAGGATAGCTCAATGGGTGTGTGCATGCTCATGGATGTTTGACTCGATAATTGAATGATGGGAAGAATGATGGAAAGATGGGAAAATGAACCAAGTCCCAACAATATGTATGCATGTCCCCAACTTGACACTTGTCATGTTGGGAGCTACTTTGGCCCACTTGTCCCCAACTTTAGAACTTAGGATAAAATAATTATCCATACTTTATGATTTAAGAAATAATAATATAATATTCCTTTTTGTCTTAAGATCCCTAGCTTAACCCTTTTCCTTAACTTTTAGCCCTACCCTTTCCCTAACTAGTGGCGTTTAGCCCCCCATCTCTTTTATCGTGGTCGGTTTGCGCACATCAATGTATTTTATATTAATTATGAGATATATAAAAAAGTAGGTGCATTGTCCTTTAACATCTAGGCTCTTCGGCCTAATCAAAACATAAGCATCCTAACTTATAATAATTGGCTCACCAGCCTATAAAACACAACATATACACAAAGGATCCTTGGCCTTGAAATCCTGCACACTTAAATTGCTTCCCGCGTTATCCAAAAATGTGCACACTTCATCATTTTATTGTGCAGTACATGTGCACACTATGCCATGAAAGGTGCATACAAAAATGATATCAATAGCTCAACAACTTTAGTACATTATTACATTTACAGTTGGGGTTCAACCTAGGGATATTACAATCCCCTCCCCTTATTGATGCACTATCCTCGGTGCATTATCTACCATGTACCATTCAAATTCTTTAAAATATCCAAGCTTTATCTATTGGAATCTTATTATCCATCTGGTGCTCTACTTTCCAGCACTAATTCTCGTACTCAAACTGCAACTGGAAGTTAATTGCTCTATTCCATAGAGATGCTCTAGGAAATAATTCAAATCATTGTTCCTTATTACATGCTTCAATTAAACCTCATTGAAGCAGCAGCTGGTTGTAGGTCCACAACGTTCCACCCAAACTTAAATCTCTCTGCTAATAAAATTTCAACAGTGTTCCAGCCCTGAGAAGGGCTATGACTCCATCAGGGCATTGGCTTCCCAAGATAACCATGGCCCACAATCAACATCAACATAGTCTAGTCCAAGGTGCCAAAACTCAATAGCACTCCAACCAATGGTCTCTCTTCCCCACATGCTTGTACAACCCAACGTAGTATGCACCTTCACTGTCCAATAGTTCATCGGCTGCTCAACTTCCCTTCCAGAGCTCCAACACAGGATGGATAGGAAGTCTCAGAGCATCGTGGCTCCACGAGTTCCAACTTTAACCAATATCATCTCATCTGCATCACACATGCAATTATCATGAGAGAACATAAAATAATTCATTTAGGAACTCAAACTTAGTTCAAAGGGAATTCAACTTTTCCCCAAAACATGAAATTATATTTCATAAATTTTTCATTGTTGTTGGAATAATAGAAGGTAGTCTTCCTTATGTCTTTCAACAAGCACCATGCTAAATACCATTTTTCCTGTAATTATTATATATTGCATACAACCAATAGATTGTCATTATTTTTTGTACATCATAATTCAACATGGACATCACCTTATTCCATGATCTTAGAATTTCATGCACCTAGTAATTCAATCACAATTACCAAACAATTTAACCAAATAGAATGACTCATCATTCTATGCATATGAATGTTCATAATTAATAACAGTAAGTTCATTTCTATAATTTTCTGTATAGGAAATTTTTTGTAGTCACTATCCCTGTGACTACCTGACTTGCAACTTTCCAGTTGTAATGTTTAATAGTTCCTAAAATGTTCTCAACTTCATGAGTTAGCACATTTCAGTGATTAGTATAATTATTTCCATGCAAAAACATATATACATGCACTCACAAAATGCATTCATCAAAATTCATTTAAGTATACGATTCCATCATGTATGAGTGCCACTCTACCACTTTCTAGGCACGAGTGCAACTCTCAATGCCTACTTATTCAATGCACCTTTGCATTGATTTTCAAAATGATCTTTAACTAAGTCATGTATCTCACCATCCATAAATTGGAAATCTGGCCAATTTCTTGACACATCTCCACACATTTCCCATTGTCATCACAATTACTTGGATGCCTTCCTTTTCGACCTAAACACTACACCAAGAATACAATTCTATGGTGTTTATTAGTGTTAGCAAAAAGATTGTAGTCCAAGTTTTATTTAATGGTAGGAATATCATTGGGTATTTGTGTGGAACATAACTTTTCTATAACCATAACTTTCCATATCCAACAATGTCATGGTCTCATACATGACTAGATTTCTTAGCATCATTCCTATAACCAATTCTTATCTTTTATTTTCTTTGGTTATTGCCTCATAACCAAATAAACATGACATGCTACTTATGACAGTGTGTGCATTCAAAAGTTAAAAGCTTTGACAGCTATAACAAGCCTCTAGCCTTTACCACATCTAGTGGTAACTTAATCATGTCAATGCACTTTAAACAATACCATACAACATATTATAAAATTCAATTTGGGGAAATTTTTACCCAGATTTCCTTTTTTCAATTATGCAACGTAATTCCCAAAAGATAAATACTTACCTACATGGATGCCATTAAATGAATTTAATTATACCTTATTAGTTGATGACAATACAAGTTATCATGCTTCTTTATCAGCCTTATAATCAACATTCCAACCCTCTGTTGCTTCCTTCCATGTGCAACAACATTATCAGTAACACTTGCAAACATGCAAGCATTTCCACTCTTTATGGTTGTCCCAACAAGCCATAAAATACATGTTTCTACAGTAATTGCAACAACTAATTTTCCCCTATATCACCTTTCTTTGTTTATCCCAGAAGTCTTCCATTCTTCCATATTCCTGAATCTTCTTATGCTCTTCACTGTAACCACTGTGCATGAATATTTCTAGTATGAGCACTTTCTAGGCAAATCACTATTGGCTTCCTTTTCTTTTCCATCCAAATACTAAACGGATATTAACCTTCAACTTTTGTTTACTTCTTGGATCCATCTATCCTAACTCATACTTGGATGAATTATAATTCCTATCCTGTTGGTTTATAGACTTTGGATCTTCAACATCCATTTATTTTTCGGACTAAACTACTTCATCTCTTTCTGGACTGAATACTTTAGTATTTGGGTTTTCTTCCACCCTTCTCCACTACTTGCCAACTAACCTCAAACTTGGCTTGCATAGTCAATCTCTTATCATACTATAGGGATGCACATATGCCTCCTTCTCTAGCTGCATAGAATTAATTAAAAACACTTAATATTGATTTTAATTTACCAACATAATTTCAAGTGAAACTTCCACCCCCTGAAAATGTCACTCATGGCTCTATGCCACTTGAGATGGATTATTCTCAGGAACCATCTCTTTTACATTCAAAACTATGCATAGAACCATTTTCTTTTTCATGGTTCTTTACTAACTCTTTACATAGATTCATTCCACTTTTAAGTCTTTCTTGGCTTGACATCTCCATGCTATTGTGGAAATATCTTCAATACCTTTGGAATGCATCAATAATATCTACTAGTATTCTTTCTTTCCATCTTGGAGTGTTTTCATGCATTCCCATTTGCTTGATATCTACCCCATGAATTGTTCTTCCATTATCCTGGCATGTTCATGGACTTGCAACTACATATTATGCTGATATTAATTTTCAACATTTCACTATTATTCGGATCCCTCTAATCCAACTCTTACTTGACCCAATTATATTTCCATTCATGTTTTCTGAGTAACCTTGGACAGTTAACACCAAATTCCTTCTTGAGGTACTTGATTTATCCTTTCCTTAATTGATCATATCAGCATTTGGATTTTCTTGTTGGTTATTACTTTTCCCTGTCTAGACCAATCTGATTTCAACTTGCCTTGCACAATCCACTTCTATCATGTCATATTGATGCCATTCATACCATGCTTCCACTATGCTCTCTAGTAACCATAAGGGAAGCATTACTCTATAATTTAAAAGATAATTCATGGATATTATGCACTCTTTATCTCTATATGCATTAAGCCTCTTCCTTTATCTGAGTACTATCATTATGATAATCAATTCCTTTTATAATAGCTCTGACTCTGATGCATTTCTTAATTTGTATATTGGCTTCTTTGGGAGTGTTCACTAATTCATTCACTACATGATCTATTCCTCTGCCTAGATTCCATTGATTACTTGACTAACATGAGAGGACTTACTGTAGTGTCCTCCCAAGACTTTATGGTTGAACTCAGATTCATACCTTGATGCTTTGGGGTCTTGGCTTTTGATCATTTTATGAAATATTTTTGTCATACTCCTTACCTGAGTACCTATGCTTATTTTTAACTAAATTCAACCTTCTCACCTGTTAAGAACTAAAATTTGTTTTTTAACTCTAATAAAAATGTGCAACCAACAAAAATTTGTCAAGCTAAATGACTCAACAATTTCACGAAAATATGAACCATTCTGGTTCAATAATATATATCAGAATTATTTCTTCTGATTTCTTGTAAAATTGAATTCCCAAATCGATTTTCTGGGTGGATATTTAGATGCCACTGTCCAAGACCTTTCCAACGCCATCTCCCATGCTCAATTTTGAGTCTTGAGTAGAAAGATATGGTTATTTGAAAATTGTCCATTAACTTTTCTGTTCATTTTTCAACTTGTCGCAACTATGCGCTGTAAATATGCATTTTTGCACCTACTCCTTTGGAGTTTTCATAGGATATTAATTGGGTTTCCTCATATACATCTTATGGAAACTATGTCCAAGTTTCACCTCTTTCTAGGTTCTGGGATGCTAGTTACAACCTGCTGAAATGCCAAACCAAAATACCATATTGTAACTGGTATGCTACAGGTACCTTATTTTCCATATTAAACACTTTTAGCATGCCTAGAAATTTAATTCAGCTCTTGGAATGTCTTATATGGTTCAATATATTTCCATTGACTACTCGTGTGCCTCAATATGATTCTGGAGCAGAGACTTATGGATCTTTGACGTTAGATGGGTCTTAAAATTTACCCTTCACTGTTTCTGTTGTAACTTTCTCAAAAATGCTTTGTTTGATGAACAATTTACACCATTAGAAAGATCTCTCTGAGCTCTTTTATTTGTGCTATAGAGATAAAGTGTGCCTTGGAATGCACACTCTATTCTCGTGGTATTTCATTGCTAAAAACGCTCTTAAGGGCCTAAAAAATGTGCTACAAACAGATGACGTTCAAATGATATAAAACGTCGCAGAAAATCACTGGTCTTCTGTTGTTATTCAACCTCCAAATGACTCTGCATGAAAAAATGTAAAACTATAAACCCATATTTACCATGCGCAGCAACAAAACAAGGTAAATCGTGCTTTACGAACTTTAGAACCACTGTGTATCACTTCTCTGTTGCACCAATAACTGCACACTACTTTTGTGTTGTGTGCCAATATTCACCACACACAGTTTTGGTTCTTGCACTATTACTTGTTGCGCGCAGTTTTTTTGTATCGCGTGCTGATATTCCAAGCACATTATACTCTATGTGCTGCACCATGCCAGATTTTAGTATGTCTCCACCGCGCACCAAAACTCTGCGTGCACCACTAACTAAACTGTCGCACGACAACATATACCCACATTGTGCGTGCACCAACAAAACTCCTCTGTGCACTACCAACACTGCGTAGACCACGCGTCTCATTATTATGTGTGTGCACACTACGCAATGCTAAATTTAGCATGCGCTCCTATACACCAACATATTTTCGCGTGGCACCGATATTTAGCACACACACCCGCACACTAACATTTTTCCGCGTGACACCGAAATTTAGCGTGCACACCTGCACACTAAAATTTTTCCGCGCGACACCAAATTTAGCACGTGCTCCAGCACGCCAATATCTTGCCACGCAGTGCCAAATTTTACCTATCACAAGATTTTCACTGCGCATCATGCATTTTTAGTGTGCCCACATGTGCACATTCATTTTTATGTGCATCAATTCCTCGTGAATTCCGTTGCAGAAATTGGGGCTTTTGGATTAACTTTTTCCCCAATTAACCATTGACATTCTGGAATTATGAAATTTGTTCAATTTCACCCCAATAACAATAGTTCAACCTAAGCAACAACAAATCATTGTAAGTTGACATTTTTGGATCGAATTTATCGAAAATCAATTCATGAATTGAGAATTTTAATAATAAAACTTGCTCCAACTGTCATGGCTTCGTTGTGACTTCAAATTCGACCAATTCTAGGTCTGAATTTGCTAGAATAGACATTAAATTAATGATATCTCACCACATGGATGAATTTCTCAATTTTCCCATGAATTTAACAATAGAAATTGGGGTTGTTCCCAATTCTACGTCATTGCTTCTAAATTTTACCATGGACGCTCTACAAACTAAATTTTGGCCACTTCGAAATAAATACTTTGTGACACATTGCTTCAACCCAACTTTCTCGGCCCATACAGGCTCAGTGTTGAAAACTGAAGCTCTGATATCATATTGTAACCTCCACAACCATCCATGTCATGCCATGGTATGCCAGAGAACTCTTTCGATCTCTCTGCGGAACATACTGTAACATACCCAGTATCCAACTAAGTTATGCCACATAAATTTTTTGAACTGCATATACAAGAAATACCCATAAAAATAAACATAGTTATAACCGCACATATGATAACCCATAAAAATAAGCACATAAATAACAATGCATCATGTAAATTTATCACACAATTGGCACTTATCTTGGTAAGAATGTCGCCAACTGTGTGCATACCTTCCACAAGCCTCCTAGCCTTAGACCACACTGTTCATCACTCTCAATAGTGAGTCACTCCCGAGCTGGGACTAAACTCCACCCGGGTAAAGAGATTCCTAACCAGGCTAAAGACTCATAGACAACAGGAAAGACTCCATCTCAGGTGCCAACTCAAACTAACAACCTACAGTCCCTCATTCCCCACATGCATGTCCCACGTATGAAATGTGCTCCTTCTCTAATAAATAGTCCTTCGGCTGCCCCACTTCCTTTTTGGGCTTCAACAACAGGTTGGACAAGAAGTCTCAGAGCACTATAGTTGCAGTTTAGCACCCTCAGGAAATCAATTCCCAATAATTATCTCACCCGGAGAATTTCTCACGGGCCTGACAACCCACCTCTTCAATATCCCATGGGCCTGGCAACCCGCTTCTTTAGTCCATCTCCCAAGATAACCTGATACACCAACACAAAAATGGCTATGGATACAAGTTCAGGTACGGTCATGAAGATACGAAAGATAGCTCAATGGGTGTGTGCATGCTCATGGATGTTAGACTAGATGATTGAATGATGGAAGGAATGATGGGAAGAATTATGGAAATATGGGAAAAAGAACTAAGTCCCAACAATATGTATGCATGTCCCCAACTTGAAACTTGTCATGTTGGGAGCTACTTTTGCCCACTTGTCCCCAACTTTAGAACTTAGGATAAAATAATTATCCATACTTTATGATTTAAGAAATATTAATATAATATTCCTTTTTGGCTTAATCTCCCTAGCTTATCCCTTTTCCTTAAATTTTATCCCTACCCTTTCCCTAACTAGTGGAGTTTAGTCCCCCATCTCTTTTATCGTAGTCGGTTTGTGCACAGAGATGTATTTTATGTTAATTATGAGATATATACAAAAGTAGGTGCACTAGCCTTTAACATCTAGGCTCTCCGGCCTAATCAAAACATAAGCATCCTATCTTATAATAACTGGCTCACCAGCCTATAAAATGCAACATATACACAAAGGCTCCCCGGCCTCGAAATCACGCACACTTAAGTTGATGCGCGTGGTATCCAAAAATGTGCACACTTCATCATTTTACTGCACAGTATATGTGTGCACTATGCCATGAAAGGTGCATACAAAAATTATATCAATATCTCACCAACTTTAGTACATTATTACATTTACAGTTGGGTTTCGATCTGAGGATATTACAATTAGTGTCTAGATTTGGTTTGTTTTGGGGGGGTTTTATAAATTCACTGGTGAGGAAAGGGGGAGACACTTAGGGCTATAGATTCAAGATCCTGAAATTGAATGAAAACAATGGTTGGTGGTAGAACTCTCCAGAGTATAAAGGCTAAATGAGGCACTGAATTTGAGTTATAAATCGTATTTGAGCAAGGTGTAGGAGGAAAGAGAAAACACATAAATATATCAGAGCATTGGTGAAATGAATTTTGAATTAGTTAAGAGGAAAAACACATAGTTTAAATTGCTTAAGCTGAGAGCATTGTAGATGAACTCTGATATTTTTAACTCTCCAATTTAAATAGAAGAAAATGCAAATGGAATTTAGGAACACAAGAGACACATACTATGACAGAAGACAACACTCATATCACCACCATTAGAATCTTTTCATAGAGAATTCAAAAGGCCAGTGCATATATATATTCAATTCAGCTCCAGATGGTTACAAAGTCCTCCTACCACGAGGGGAGGCCCCTCTCTAGTCTGTCCCTTTCATTTATCTTTTAATAATATATATAGATAAATTTACATCTGGGATTCAAAATGAATCATCTTCCCGATACTACCAAAAATAAACATCAGTTACAAAGAAGGAGTAACATACAACAACTGTACTCCTATTTTCTAGGGGACGTTATAATAAAAAATGACATATTTGAGATTTTCACTTTGAATGCCACATGGCTATTTTATTACAAAATTTTATGAAACATACTTAATTTAGCTTGAAATATATTTCATATTAGTAATTTCTTCTTTCAGAGTGTCAATCCAAGCAAGTTGGTTTTCTCCAATGCTTTCAACCACTTCATCTTTAACCTCTTTCTTTTGTCTCTTTCTCCTCTTCCACTTGATATATCGTGTGTGGTGCTCATCTGCATATCCATTGATGATTAAATCCTTCATGATGGGATTTAATCTAACCTCTTTATCTTCTCCTGGCTCCTCTTTAGGATTTGTGTGAAACTTTGTTGCCAGTGTTCGCACGACAAGCTTCTCTTTTTTCTTCATTGATAAATTTGTCATATTATTTGAATATCCTGGTTCAGTGGAAGCCTCTTGGTCTGTCTTATCCAGTCTTAATGCAGGAGCATCATTCCAACTCAGCAAAGCGCCAGCCAACCAACACATTCAGCACACATTTATGGAGAAAGGGAGAAGTGCATCCCTCTCAATTTTAAAATTTGAAATGTAATAAATGGTTGTAAGGTTGATAAATGCCAGACCACGCCTTTGTACATGTAGTGGGTAGGGTTTCCTTAAATGGTTACCTGTAGCAGGTCCAGGTTGTAGTCAGGCCTGTACACTCATTTATGGAATGAAGTCGTAGAGGTAAGGAGCCACTCTATGATAGTGATAGCTTAGAGACGGTGAGGAGGATAAGCTTGAGAGAGAGCCCTCTTTTGTAATAGAATATAGAGAATAGGAGAGATATCAGGAAGAGGGATCTCAAGAGATAGAACTGAGACTTGTAATAGTCTAGTCTTTTTAAACATTTGTATAGATACATAGAGATTAATAGAAAAGAAGATTTTCCTGCATACTATGTGTTTGATGTTTACATGTTTTAAATGCATAACTGGTGAAGCATTGCATAAGTTTCAATTTCTTCCCATCTTGGAGTTTCTGAGTGGAAGGAGTGCACATAGTCTACAAGGTGTGCATTGACATAGGTGAGACAACCTCAGGAAAGCTCAAGAGGGATAGCGTTGAACCTTCATTAGGAGAGGTGCAAGGAGTGCACAGGAAGGAACTATGTTTCAAGTTCAGCAAGAAGACATAATCACTGAAGTTTCTATAGAGCTCTGCCAGGTGGGAATTGAGCCAGTGAAAGTGTGCATAAGAATAACTCTTTGTCGAGTTCGAACAAAAATAGATTTGTTGAATACTCTGCGAAGAAAGGCTCTACAAGGTGTGCATCAAGCAAAAGAACGTTAGGTGGGCATGAAGCATTTATTCTCAAGAAATACTTTGGTTCTGAGATTGACGAAATATCAGCATCACAAGGAGTGTGCAAGGGTAAAATTATTCTAATCCCCGAAGCTCAAGAGGGATAGTGTCTTTGTGCACAGAGCAATAGGAGGAAGGAGCAGAAGGTCAAGAAACCCCATCGAGGTTTAAAAGTTGACAATCTTAGGAGAGACATCATTCTCAGAACGTAGACGAGACCCAAAGTCTCTGGACTCGTATAATAATCGAAGGTTGAAACCTTCGACACTTAGAAAATCTTATAAGACAAGGAAGGAGCAAAATCTCAGGAGAAAGAGCATAATAGTCGTAGATCAGCTATGGAAGGAGAAGATATGGATTGTTGAAATTCACGTCCAAGTAATAGAAGGAGAGCGCACAGTAGATTAGATTTGGGCCATCAGATCTAGTGTAGAGGACCGATAGCTGTCAGATACAGAAGAAGGTGCATACGGTTTAATCCCTAGGAAGCCGCACAGAAGGGTAGAATGGACGACAGAAACTTCAAGGAAGAAGTTTCGATTTTCCGTGTGTCGTTAGATCCAGTAAAAGGTGCATGAGGTTTAAACCTCGTAGGAGCAGAGAAGGGAGGACTCTTCAAGGTCCTGAAAGAACTAGGACCGTCCATCTTAGAGGACACGTGGTGAAGGTCTGGAAGCCACCGGGGTTCGAACTTTAGGAAAATAGAGGGGAGAGTCAATTGAAACTCATCCCAGGAATCGCGAAAAGGAAATCGCGAAAGAACAAGGGTCGTCCATTGCTGATGACACATGGCAGAGATCTGGAAGCCATCGAGAGTTTTGTGACTGGGATTTGGGAGGTGAAGACTCCGCCAAAACTCTGAAACAATTCACCGAGATCAAATCTAGGCCATTGGTCGAGCCGACACCATCGTGGTCATCAATTCCCAGAGGAAACATGGCAGTGGTCCACATACTTCGGAAAATTGGAAGAGGGAGAGTCGACAACATCGTGACTGTCCACAGGAGAGACACATGGCGAGCGATCAAGATTCTAGGAAAACCCCAAAAGGTCATGAGCCATTCGATCCAGCTAGATCATGAACCATTAATTTTGGTTCATTGTGAGTTGGAAGTATGAAGGGAAAGGACTCAACTCCCTTGCATCATTGAGTCGCAAATCTCGAAAGAACATTTTTAAGAAAGGGCGGTGTTCATAGGGTAATGGGCACATGGAGAAGGATAGGGGAGGAGCTAGCTAGTGCTAGGACCCTATCAGGATTCGAAAGTCGAAGACTTGAGAAGTGAGAGATTGGGGTTGCATCATGATTCTCCGAATCACGAAAGCCGAAAGGACTCAGAGGAGTAGCCCTAGGTCATAGGAACAGGCTGTATGGAAAACAACTTAAGGGAGGAGCTAAAGAGCCGTTAGGACCTTTTTCGGGTTTCATCATTTCAAAGGACAAGGAACGGGGAGAGCCTGTATGGTAAATCTCCGAATCGTGAAAGTCGATAGTGCTTTAGCGTTAGCACATGGTCACAAGGTGGTGGTCATGTGAGGGTTACATAAGGGAGGAGCCAAGGTTCGATAGCCCTTTTTGGGGTTTCGAAACTCAAAGGAATGGGGTACCTTAACATAAGAATCCCTGATATCATGAAACGCGATGAGCGCCTTTTGGATAAGGCTTGTGGTCACAATTGTTGATCACGTGGGGGTTGAAGCTTACGTTTAGTGCCCATACGCATAGGTGGGTTTCGATAAGGGACCTATGGATCTTTTTGAAGGGTTACAACAGGGAACCTGAGAGCCATTTTGGCTCAGAAAAAGGAATGATCCAATGACCAGGAGGTCACGAACCCTGCTGAGGTAGGGGGTCTACATCAAATCTATATAGTTTTCCAGAAAGCACGAGCTTATCTCCCTTAGCTGTATAGAAATTGGAAATATGATTTGACTTGTGAGGACACCATTATGGATGAAACGAAAATCACCCAAAACAGAGTAATGTCATCCATGTTTTGAATGACAATCATTATTTAGTGCCAATCATAGGTTACTGATGAAAGTACTAGAGAGGACTATGTCTTATCACGCTTGGCTATTGATTTCAAATTATGAGCCTTCGAATCAGTTTTATGGCAGCGTTACCAGACATTGCACGGACGAAAAGTACTCGAACAATTTTCTTGAGGTGATTTGACTGGTTGTCAACCTTCCCTTTCCACATGTTATCCTTTGATGTGATATATATCTAATGATTTTCTGACATGTGACATCAGGGTGGGTTTGGGTGGCTTCAAACTTACCCACTTTTCCACCCGATATGTATCTAGTGGCACCATGTGCCCTTGAAACAAAACCGCGGTATTCTTATCGACCCACCTCCCAAAGATCAACCGACGTGCTATTTGTCTACTTGATATGTCCTAAGACCGTCGATTGGCAGCACCTACGATCCACGACCCATTGGTTCTTATTGACTTCACCTTTCCACTATATTTATCCCTATCCACTATATATGGCCTCATCCGCTAATCTATCGCTCCTTCATACAGAATTATCCTCCTGATAAGTCCCGAAGCTAGAACTCCATATGAAAATTTTTACAATGATAACATGGGCTCCAATTGGGGATTCTATCCTCCCTGTGAGGTAGCAAAGAAAAGTAGACGTTGTGCCTCATCCATTAGATATTTTCTCATAACAGGTGTGTGTCATGTTCTAACCTAGAGACTGAATGATGGATATACTGCTAAAATCTAACTGAATACTTTATTTGGGATCTAAACTTTAAAATGTTTGATCATCAAGCTTATTCACACCTACCTACCCTAAAAGTTGAAATGAGCTTCCAATCAGATGAAATAATAATGCCAATGTAACCATGCAAGCATCTTATCTAATGCTAGGTCCCTTTGCACACACTTGTTCCAAAATATGCTTGCCAACAACTCCTTTAGGAAGTTATATATGTATTTAATTTCTAGGATTTCAACAATATTGGAACTGCTTATTGTTTCTAGCAAAATTTTGAATGGATCTTCCAATGCATGCATAAGGCCAAAACTATATCTTGTTGGATTACTAAGAGGGGAGGTGAATCAGTAATGGCATAATTATAATCCTTTTTGTCCAAATAATCCAAGTGTTATATCAATGTAGAATTATTATCCAATAATGAGAAATAAGAAATGAACAATCACACACATACACAGTACACTAGTGTTTTATGTGGAAACCCAAATCGGGAGAAAACCACAGAATGCTTTATATTATATGTCTTGAAGAATTACATTCATTGGAAGCACCAACTTCCTTTTTTTTCTAGCTGCAACTGGAAGGAGGCTCCAAACCCCTAGTTTCTCAGGATATAACATGAGGGAAGATCCAACTCCCCAATTATCTGGCTACAACCCCCTATGTTCTTCGGCTACAACTGGAAGGTGGCTACAACCACCTTTCCTTGCCCCATCCAACCACCCTGAAGTAGAAGTAGAATGATGGAACCATTGTCACACTATCACTGTGAGATATACCAATATAAACACGTACCAATAAACTTGAACCATGCATCAACCTGTACCTCAACCTGTAATCAACCTGTACCATAAACAAGTGCATCAACCATGCACCAACCTGTACCAAACAATCTGTAATCAAATTGTACCATAAACAATTGCACCAACCATGTACCAAGTATGTACCAATCATGTGTCAAGTACTCCTCAACTATGACTCATCAATATGTACCAACATCATCAACTATACACCTCATGTATGTGCCAACTCATCAACTACTTGTCTCAACCATGTACCCAACTTATACCTCAACCAAAATCCCTCATCAATTTCATCATCCAAATATGATTTGTAACTCTATAATAGACCTGGTGTGTATGATCACATACCTTCAAACCTTCCTTAACTTTAACAACAAGAGACTAGCATTTTCATCAAACGTTTCTTTAGTCTCACAAGACTAGTTTTGGATTAGTCAACAACCCTAACTTGAAATAATAATAACTTTGTACCTATAATTAATAAAGATATGAAACTGATACAAAATGTTCTTCAGTGTATTTTATGCAATTCCTCCAAGTTTCACTACTTGGAACCTCTCAGAAAATGAGTTATGGAAAAATTGGCACACCTTGCTGAATTATGTCTTATTCTAGAGAGAGACCTTGTAGAGTGTGCCCCGCATGGAATATTTTTTGAATTGATATGAAACTATTACAAATCCTACTAAATACTTTACTCTAACCAACACATTTTTTCTTACTTAATTTGGATCTGTTATGAAGACTTTATGACATTTTTACCCGAAACGCGTGTTTTTTACTAGTTTCAAGACTAGCCACAAACCCTATTTTCCACGTAGTGTAACTCCAAAAATACAACGACCCACAAGATGAATTTTTTACCACAGATACTTGGATATGTTTCCTCAATGTAATAGAAATTTCATGGTCTGACTCATTCTAGAAAAAAAATTATTGTGAAAATGGTGAAATGACCTGAAGAAAACATACCTTAGAAAGCATCATCAAAATAATTTATCCTACCTTGAATTATGGCCTTCTTTTCTTCACTTTCCTCAGAAATTTGTCTTATATATCCTTTTTTTACCTCAGACACTTATAGGTATTCAATATTCTCAAGTGTGTCTTAAATGAGAGAGCCTTGCCTCTTATTTATACTCTCGAAGTAGCTTCCTTAAAAACATCTTCTAGGTCACTTTACCCACTTTCCTTATTTTAGGGTTAAGCCACTTCTAATTTCTCCATTAAATTTATTATTTAAATAATTTATTTTGTATTCACTTTGAATTATAGTACACTCATCACT
>ML781356.1:260327-281981 GCA_009831015.1 Picea engelmannii | reverse complement strand
GGTGAATCAGTAATAGCATAATTATAATCCTTTTTCTCCAAATAATCCAAGTTTTATATCAATGTATAATTATTATCCAATAATGAGCAATAAGAAATGAACAATCACACACATACATAGTACACTAGTGTTTTACATGGAAACCCAAATCAGGAGAAAACCACGGAATGGTTTATCTTATATGTCTTGAAGAATTGCGTTCATTGGAAACACCAACTTCCTTTGTTTTCAAGCTGCAACTGGAAAGAGGCTCCAACCCCCTAGTTTCTCAGGCTACAACTTGAGGGAAGCTCCAACTCCCCAATTCTCTAGCTAGAATGAGAAGGAGGCTACAACCCCATATGTTCTTTGGCTACAACCAGAAGGTGGCTACAACCACCTATCCTTGCCCTGTTCAACCACTCTGAAGTAGAAGTAGAATGATGGAACCACTGTCACACTATCACTGTGAGATATACCACTGTAAACATGTACCAATAAACCTGAACCATGCATCAACCATGCATCAACATGTACCATAAACAAGTGCATCAACCATGCACCAACCTGTACCACACAATCTGTAATCAACCTATACAATAAACAAGTGAAACAAACCATGTACCAAGTATGTACCAATCATGTGTCAAGTACTCATCAACTATGACCCATCAATATGTACCAACATCATCAACTATACACCTCATGTATGTACCAACTCATCAACTACTTGTCTCAACCATGTACCCAACTTGTACCTCAACCAAAATCCCTCATCAATTTCATCATCCAAATATGATTTGTAACTCTGTAATATACCTGGTGTGTATGATCACATACTTTCAAACCTTCCTTAACTTTAACAACAAGAGACTATCATTTTCATCAAACGTTTCTTTAGTCTCACAAGACTAGTTTTGGATTAGTCAACAACCCTAACTTGAAATAATCATAACTTTGTACCTATAATGAATAAAGATCTGAAACTGATACACAATGTTCTTTAGTATATTTTATGCAATTCCTCCAAGTGTAACTACTTTGAACCTCTCAGAAATGGAGTTATGGAAAAAATGGCAGACCTTGTTGAATTCTGGCTCATTCTAGAGAGCGACCTTGTAGAGCGTGCCCCACACGAAATATTTGTTGAATTGATATGAAACTATTATATAGCCTATGAAAGAATGTACTCTAACCAACACATATTTTCTTACTGAATTTGGATCTGTTATGAAGAATTTATGACGTTTTTACCCGAAACACATGTTTTTGACTAGTTTCAGGACTAGCCACAAACCCTATTTTCCACGGAGTGTAACTACAAAAATACAATGATCCACAAGCTGATTTTTTTACCACAAATACTTGGATGGTTTTCCTCAATGGAATAGAAATTTCATGGTCTGAATCATTCTAGAAAAAAATTTATTGCGAAAATGGTGAGATGACCTAAAAAACATACCTTAGAAAGCATCATCAAAAGAATTTATCCTTCCTTGAATTCTAGCCTTCTTTTCTTCACTTTCCTCAGAAATTTGGCTTAGATGTCATTTTTTTACCTCATACACCTATAGGTATTCAATATTCTCAAGTGTGTCTTAAATGAGAGAGCCTTGCCTCTTATTTATACTCTCGAAGTAGCTTCCTTAAAAACATATTTTATGTCACTATACCCACTTTCCTTATTTTAGGGTTAACCCACTTCTAATTTCTCCATTAAATTTATTATTTAAATAATTTTTTTTGTATTCAATTTAAGCTATAGTACCCTCATCACTTCACTTTATTATTTACCTTCTAAAATCTCTTAAACCACTTTGACTACTTTGACCTTTTGGGGCTTCTAGATGACATATGAGGTTCCTCCAACTTCGTAAGGCCATAACTCTCAAAATGTGAGGAGTTATGTGACGTTCCATATACCACCAGAAATGGAATGACATGTACTATCCATATAGAATAGTATTACCTGAAAATATATCAAAACTCATATTGTTATCCATCAAACAAACTTGGGTCCATTACCCAAACCTGGGTTATCCAACTTCTCATGGACATAACTCTCTAACCGTGAGGAGTTATGTGACGTTCCACATACCACTGAAATGGCATGACAAGAAATATCCATCTAGGATAGTTTCACCAAAAAATTCACTGGCGTTCATCTCATTATTCCACAGATAAGCATGGGTTCTCTAACCATACATATAAGATAACTCAATCTACAAAGCGTCTTCCCGTGAGGGCTTTCCCCATAAGGGGACCGCTTTGGAGTTCATCCATTTATAATTATTATCAACCATGACAAGACGATAACGATTCATCTTTACATCAAACAATCTTGGGTCCATTACCCAACCTTTGTGCTATGGGGCTTTCTTCAAGGGTTGACATCAATGACAACCAACCTTAATCAACATATCTCACTTCTTCCACTGCATTTTGGTTTTCATGCGATTCACCCTGTTGATTTCCATCAAGAGGCTGATAGATCTACTGAGACAGATGGAAGTAACAACCTCCTAAATCAAAAGATAGTATTGGATGAAGAAAAACCTCTGGTGTAAAGCAATTCATATCTAATACGGACGTTGATTTGTCATTGTCTCCACATTTGAGTTTTCAATCCATCTTAATCCTTAAATCCTGATTGTTAGAATTTTCCATATAACATGCCACAAGGTCATTAAAATCATGAAAAATAATTTCTCCTCGATGAACAAAAACATAAAGACCAACCTCTTTCATAAGTGTGTGTTGTTCTTGCTCTATTTCTTCTGTTCTGAGAACATTTTCAAATGAAATGGAAGCAATAAGTTTGTCCACTTTTCCATGCATATCAACAAAAACATTCGTACATCTTTGCACATATTTAGATATGATAGTCAGATTATATGTATTAATACCATCCTCTTGTTCATCAAACAATTTTGGTTTAACTTTATTAACCTTATAGGAGTTTGTTTGAGGACTGTTACTTTGGCTTTCCAATGAATGAAGGGGAGTGAGTTCCTGTTCATAATATTCTTTCAAATGTGGACCGCTAACAGCATGAATTGTTTCACATTCTAGAGTCCACATGGATGCATTTTCAAAGCCATGATTTTCAAATGAATCAAATAAAACAACTTCTTCTCCTTCATCTTTCTGTATTTCTGATTGAAAAGGGACATACATTGTTTTATGGCTTTCTTGAAACTCTATGACAATTTTTGTTTCATTGTTTGAAATCTCTATAAGCACAGTTTAAAAATCCTCATCTATGTCTAGGCCACTTAGAAATTTGACAATCACCTCATTCATAGAGGAAGAAAGACAACTTTGAAACACTTTTTCTTGTCGGAAATATTGTTGCAAATCTTTATTAAGTTCAGGAGAAGGAAAATGTCCTTTAATAACAATTTCTTGATCAGCTTCATCTTCTTTTTCAAGCTGGTAGTTGAGCACAGGTTGCAAATATGAACCAAAATAACATTCCATGTAATCAACCACGTGATCATTTAATGCATATTAAGGTTGTTGATCTTCCTCACTGATAGCAATTTTCCTATGTAAAGCAGTGCCATTGTAGTCATATTTTCCTGCTTCCTCTGTTGTTTCATGATTTGGTTTCAACAATTCAAAGGATGGAAAACATAATGGAAGATGGTTTTCATTTGTAGGTCCACTATATTTTGGATATTCAACATCATATCTAGAAATTTTTTGATCTGGAACATTATTGACATCTTTCTTTAGCAATTTGAAAGAAGAAAAACACAATGGAAAGGTTCCTTTACCTGATTCAAAGTATTCTTAATTTTCTTTACTTCTGTCATATGCACATTTTTCCATTTTTCTAGGTTGTTGATCACACTTCTTTTCAGATTCCTCTCTAACCAATGGCTGCAATTCATTGTCAAATTGTCTCAGTGGATCAGTGTGATTTGGCATCAACATACTTTCCTTTGTTTTAATGATGATCTTAGCATTTTCTTTCAACAATTTAAATGAAGAAAAGCATAAAGGAAAAGAATTTCCTTCATCTATTTCACTACCCTCTTCTATGTAACTGTGATATGTATGTTGGTTTCTCTCATTATACTGCTGAAAAGGAACATTTTATGATAGAGGAAATGTAGTTGTTTGTTCAGGGAGTTCATTACCGTAATCATCATCATATTCATCGTACATAGGAAACCCAACAACATTTTCAATATTTTCTAGAAAGAAAAAGCTTGGGACATCAACCGACTCTTCGACAGGCTGATCTGCAAAATCATATTTTTGACTATCTACGGATGAATACATGAAACAATCAACTCCATGCTTGTCATGGGGTGGATCAAAGACTACATAAGAACCTTCTTTTTCAACAAGTGGGATATAATCCTTTGTAAAATCATTTTCATTCAGAACTTCAAGGGGACCTATGATATCATTAGTTTTATGCTCAAGATTCTAGTCAAATGTTTTATGTTCATATTCATTCTCACGTTTTGGAACACATAAATCTTCACTTCGAAATTGTTCACATGTGAGGATATTGTGTTGAATCTCATGAGCATCATTGAACATTTTTTGTAAGGTCTTAGGTTTTCTTTCCATGAGGAGGAAAGACAACTCTAGGTGAAGAGTAGTGGTATACTAAAGCATGGAAACAACTTTAGTGGGTTGAATTTCTTTAGGAAAATCATAATAAACATTGGAGAACCTTCTACTGAAAATGGAAATAGTCTCATTTCTTTTCTCTTTCAATGCATAGAATTCTATAAGCTACAAGTATAGAGATTTCTTCTTACCCCAAAACTTTGAAAAAACACTCTTCAATTCTTCCCATGAGCTAATTGACTCTAGCCTCAAATGTTTAAACCATTCTTTGGTATCTCCTTTCAAGGATTGAGAGAAATCCCTCATGCAAACATCATCACGGTCAATCTTAAACAAGTCTATAAAATGCTCAAACCCTTGGATGTGTTTTTCATCTGTGATGGCACCAAGTTCACCATCAAACACAGGTAGGTATTCATAGTGTTTTGGAGGAAAATCATGAAGGATGAGGGGTAATTTTAAGGATGTGTATCTGTGTTGGGTCTTGGATCAAGTACATGATATGAAATACCAGCCTTGATCTCATGAGGCTCATCAACCTGGTCATGGTTATCATCTGGTTCAGATGGGAGATTTTGATCAAAAACAGTAATAAACCGAGGAGATATTTGTATAATATTAAGAGGAGAATATGAAATTTCAATATTATCATGATCATCATTTGCATGAAGTAGACAAAGAAAAACTTATTTAGCATGTTCAGGAAAGGACCAGAGGTAGTTTACGACAAACAAAATAATGTCTTGGAAGAAACTCAATATTAAGTATTGGTTTTCTTCCATGATGCCTTTTCATACCTTTGTCAAAGGACCTTATCTTTGCCCAGTGGAGTCGCCAATGAGGTTTCAGAAGCTGGATTCTGCATAGAGCATGGAGTCACCGATGAAAAATTAAATTTCTGGATTCTTCCACCAGTGGAATCACCTTCAAATTGATTTTTCGATATGTGTATGCTTCTCTCAGACCTTAGAAATCAACCATGTCATTCTTTCCCAGGGAAAACTTTTCAATTTCATCCCCGGCAACAGTGCCAAAATGTTAGCACTCTCTAAATTTTGTTCGGTTGATCGACAAATGATAGAGATAACTATTTCAACCTACTTTAGAGATGGGCACTAGCCTGCTCAACTTAGAGAGGGATCTCTCATGTCACTTGATATTTTTCTAATAATTAGTGGCTAGATTTGGTTTGTTTTGGGGGGTTTTATAAATTCATTGGCGAGGAAAGAGGGAGACACTCAGGGATATGGATTTGATATCCTGAAAGTGAATGCAAACAATGTTTGACCGGTAGAACTCTCTAGAGGATAAAGGATAAATGAGGCACTGGATATGAGTTATAAATCGTATTTGAGAAAGGTGTAGGAGGAAAGAGAAAACACATAACTATATCAGAGCATTGCTCAAATGAATTATGAATTAGTTAAGAGGAAACCCACATAGTTTAAATTGCTTAAGTTGAGAGCATCGTAAGATGAATTATGATCTTTTTAACTCTCCAATTTAAATAGAATAAAATGCAAATTGAATTTAGGAACACAAGAGACACATACTATGAGAGAAGACAACACTCATATCACCACCATTAGAATCTTTTCATACATAATTCAAAAGGCCACTACATATATATATTCAATTCATCTCCAAACAGTTACAAATTCCTCCTGCTACGAGGGTAGGTCCCTATCTGGTTCATCTCTTCCATTTGTCTTTTAATAATATATATAGATAAATTTACATCCGGGATTCAAAATGAATCATCTTCCCCATACTACCAAAAATATACATCATTTACAAAGAAGGAGTAACATACAACAACTGTACTCCTATTTTCTAGGGGACGTTATAATCAAAACTGACATATTTGAGATTTTCTCTTTGAATTCCACATGTCTATTTTATTACAAAATTTTATGAAACATACTTAATTTAGCCTGAAATCTATTTCAGATTAGCAATTTCTTCTTTCAGAGTGTCAAGCCAAGCAAGCTGGTTTTCTCCAACGCTTTCAAACACTTCATCTTTAACCTCTGTCTTCTGTCCCTTTCTCCTTTTCCTCTTGATAGCTCATGTGTGGTGCTCATCTACATATCCATTGATGATTAAATCCTTCATGATGGTATTTAATCTGACCTCTTTATTTGCTCATGGCTCCTCTTCTGGCTTCATGTGATACTTCGTTGTGAGTATTCGTGCGACAAGATTCTCTTTTTTCTTCACTGATAAATTTGTCATATTATTTGAATATCCTGGTTCACTAGAAGCCGCTTGGTCTGTCTTATCCATTCTCTCTAGTTTTATAGAAAGAACGAGCTTATCTCCCTTAACTGTATAGGAATTGGAAATATGATTCGGCTTGTGAGGACACCATTCAGGAAGGAAACATTAATTACCCAAAACAAAGTAATGTCATCCATGTTTTGAATTAGAGTTTTCATTTAGTTCCAATCATAGGTTACTAACGAAATTACTAGAAAGAACTATGGCTTATCATGCTCGGCTATCAATTTCAAATGATGAGCCTTCGAATCAGTTTTATGGCAGTGCTTACCCGACGTCGCAGGGATGAAAAGTACCCGAACAATTTTCCTGAGGTGATTTGATGGGTCATCAACCTTCCCTTTCCACATGCGATCCTTGGATGTGATATATATATATAATAAATTTATGACACGTGACATCAGGGTGGGTATGGGTGGTTTCAAACTTACTCGTTTCCCCCCCGATATGTATTTGGTGGCGCCACGTGCCCTTGAAATGAAATTGTGGTATTCTTATCAGCCCACCTCCCAGAGATTAACTGACACATTATTTCTCCACCTGATATGTCCTACGACCGTTGATCGACAATGCCTATGATCCATGACCTATTAGATATTATCAAGTTCGCCTTTCCTCTATATTTATCCCCATCCGCTAGATATGACCTTGTCCACTAATCTATCACTCCTTCATACTGACTTAGCCTCCTGCTTATTCCCGAGGCTAGGATTCCATATGAATTTTTTTACAGTGATAACAACTTCATCAATATTAGATTAAGTTTAACTATAAGTTGCAATCAAATAACAATGCAAGGATAACAAGTGAAAAAATCATTAAAAATTCACTAGGGCAGAAGAAACAAGCCTGGCAGTCTCATTAGTTGGACATTAAATAATTTTTTAATTTCACCCAATGATACACATTGAAATATATGCATAGATGACATACAAAGAGAAAACAATCTATAAATAAAGTAACTAACATTCAAGAACTCTATAATTCATAAAAAGAGATCTGAATCCTTAATAATTTGAAAACACTAATGACATAGAAATAATGAAATAAAAATGTAACAAAGATTAATTAATAAGGATTAGTACAATTTTTGGGGGGACCCGACCAAATCCTAAAACTTAGGCTTTGTTAGGGATTGAACACCACCTAACCCACAAATCTCCTAAACCACTAATTGTAGTAACCCAGTATGGACCATGGTTGACCACCTTGATTATATAGACCATGATTGACCATATTGAGCACACTAAACAACTAAACCCACAAAATCAGAACCCCTAAAAAATGTGAGCCACTATATCACATCTAAAAATAAATAAAAACCTTAAAATTAGAGAAACAAAATAAAAATAAAATGATGTATTGTAGACATACACCTACATAAAATTGCTTTAAATAATCCCTTCAAAGAAAAGTGGTGATACAATCACCACTTCTCAAAAAATGACAAAAAACACCTTTTATAAATTCCATAGAAAGACAGTATTACATTGACACATTTTTTTTTTCAAATATCCTTGAAAAATGTTGATGATATTGGCAGTTCCATTTTTCCATTCTCTAAAATACCACCTAAAAAACAAGAACTATCTAAGGCTCTTGTTGCAATGTTGGATTTTTTAGCATACAATAAAGATAATAGAAACTTAAAAATGGATTCACTGTAAAATAAATCATTTTTTTTATCATTGATCCATTTAATACAATGACAGTGCTTCCACTTCAGTGCTCAAAGATTCAAACCTATTGTAACTTATTATCTTTGTTTCACTAGGCCTTCTTGGATAACCCCTTTGTGTATAAATTTCAAAGTTGTTTTTGTTCCTGTTGTTAGCTCTGCAATTCACAGCTTTATGTCCAAAATTATTACATACATAACATAAACCAAGAAAGATAGTTTGATACCTGGGAGTTGAAGATCTTCTGAAAGGAGGTACTCTTATGAATTCTTCTTCTTCCTGAGGCCTATCTGTCGGTTGTTGATTCTGAAATATGAATCTTCTCGGTGGAGGAGTGTCCCTGTAATGTTCCTTGTATATCTTTCTATCCCCCTTGATTCTTTATGCATAGCTTTTTGGATATGTTTATTGCTCTATTGTTTTGGAGATTGATCATTTTTTTGTCTTATTGTATCCAAGTCCGGACTTGTCATGATGAGATTTTTTACAGTTGATAATGTCATCCAAAAATTTTGAGTTGTTTTTCATATTTTTCTTTTGAAGGTCCTTTCTTAATGTGTCAATCTCTGCTTCCAAATTTCCAATGATCTTGTCTTTTTCTTCTATGTGTTCCTTGAGTGGTTCTTCAATTAATTTGTATTGTTCTATTTGAACCTTCAAATTTGTGATCATTTGTTCTAGTTCTTGAGTGTCTACTTCCTTGTGTAGTTTTGCTTGTAGTTTCTTGTTTTTCTTCTTTTCTCTTCTGATAATTTCTATGGCACACATCAATTCTTCTCGGTAGTCAACTTCTACCTCCTCATATTCTTCTTTGTCTTCTTCATATTCTTCTTTGGCCTCTTCTTATTCTTCTTTAGAGTCTTCTTTATCAGAGTCTTCTATTGCCATGAATATAACTCTTTCTGTCTCACTATCACTGGATTCATCTTCATCTGATGATGAGATTTCTTTTTTGGTGCATAAGCTTTTCTTGAAAGCTTTCTTTGTGGTTATTTTTCCTTTATATGTTTGTTTTCTATTTAAGTAACCTTCATCATTTCTCTTTTTCTTATGAGGACATTTGTTAGCAAAATGACCAATACCATCACAATTAAAACAAATCCAAGGAAGCTTACCTCTATACTTATCGTTGGTTCCCTTGTTCAATATTTTGACAAAGTTGGCCACTTCTTCATCATCTTTCGAGACGTCATTGTTGCTATTATGTTCCTTTTCTTTTTTCTTTCCCTTTTGCTTTGAATTTTTGGATTCTTTGAAGGATTCTTCTTTTATATCTAGATGTTCTAGATTTTATGAGCATAAAAAAATGACTATAGATTATTAATATGTTCTTAACAAAAAATAACAAAGATACAGTAAAACCGGTTTTCTATTCAATAAGAAAATAAGTTGAAACTGTAAAATGGAGTGGAAACAAACTTGTTGGAATGGTGGTGGCTTATCTCTGAGAAGAGATGTGATGGTTGCACTCATTCGCAAGAATATGATTACAATGAGGCTCTAAAGGAATTTTTATAATAAAAAAGAATGCCAAAAACCCTAGACATCCAAAAACATAACCCTAGGAGATGAAGCGCCCAAAAGTGATGTGGGCCCCGTTTGGGTAAGTTAGTACATCAACTTCTCGAGGTCATAACTTTTGAATACGATCTTCGTTTTAGGCGTATGATAGCCCATTGGAAAGGTACTTTCGAGGAGATTCATTTTGGGGGATCAATAATGCCTTCAACTATCATTGAGAATCTCTATCCCGAAAAACCTTCATTTAGGCCCTCAAAATGGCCCCGGAAGTTAAAACTGCTAAAAATAGTAAATGGCCAAAATTGTCAGAAAATTGTTTTGAGCTAGTTGGACAAGGTGGGTGGCCACCGATATCCACCTGGATTAATCCTCCCTCATTAGGAAGAAATGGTCTCCATTGCATTTAGTTCCCCCATTAGATGAGGAAATTCTTGCTGAATTTGGCCCCGGGTGAGCCACTTTCCTTGGTGCAGGAGATGCCCTGCTTTGATGACTTGATGAAGCTGGATCCTTTGTTGTCGAATGCCCTTATTATGTGTGTCCACAATCTGATCGTTGGATTCATGTTGTATGCAATTGGGGTTGAGCTCTATTGGTGTCAGCTGCTTTGCTACATCTGAGGTGTCCAATAATGGTGGGAAATAAGGGCAAAGGAGATCCACATTGAACACTGGGTGCAGGCCAAGGAAAGGAGGAATGTTGAGCTCAAAAGCATTATCTCCCATGACCTTGGTGATGGTGTACAACCCATAAAGGAGTTGGAAAATATTCCGATGGGGTCCTATAAGGCGTTCTTTCTGCAAGTGCAACCAAACTTTGTCGCCCACCTGAAACTTATGTGGCACCCAATGTTGATCATGGCGCTGCTTGTACTTGTCATTGGAATTTTGTAGGATATCTTGAACCTATTGGCAGATGTGTTGGATCCGCTCAATGAACCAAGTGGCTTTTTCAGCTTCAGTTGAAGCAAGAGATGATTCAGTCGAGATGACCGCAAGGGGAAGTGAAACATCTATGGGACCCAATGGTTGGAATCCCAACCCTACCTGACAGGGGCTATCACTGGTTGAGCTATGCAAGGCTCGGTTTTAGCTATGTTGGACATAGGGAAGGCTCTCATCCCATGTGAGAGGGTTTTTTGAATTATACATGTGAAGGATATGCACAATCATTCGATTGATGACCTCGGTTTGGCCATCTCTTTGGGGGTGGAAGGTCCTGGATTTGGTGAGCTTGGTGTCCAGTAGTGACTAGAAGCTCGACTAGAATGTGATGAGAAATCAACTGTCCCAATCTGAGACAATGATTTGTGGGATTCCAAAATGTACCTAGACTCGTTCAAAGAAGAGCTTGGCAGTGGCCTCTGTTGTGATGTTCTTCTTGCAGGAAACCAGAATCACCATCTTAGAAAAGCGACCAACAACCACAAAAACATAGTCGTTTCCCCGCTTGCTGGATGGGAGGCCTGACATGTAGTCCATTGAGATGGATTCCCATTGCCTGTTAGGAGTAGGAAGAGGGGTGTATAGGCCCTTTTTCTTAGTGGTTGGCTTGGCAATAGCATAGGCAGTGCAGGACCTGATATACTTGTTGACCTCTTGTCGAAGTTTCAGCCAGTAGGAATTTTTTGTAGCATCGCCATTGTCTTTTTGACGGCGAAGTGTCCTGCTACCCGAATGTAGTGGGCTTCCTATATCATCTTCACTCGCTTGCTTGATGGAACAAAGATATGGCCCAGACGATACAACAACCCATCCTGAAGATGGAAATTATCGACAACTGCGTTTGCACCCAACATTTGGTAGGTGGTGGCAAAGTCTGGGTCTATCTCATAGAGTTGGGGCCATCCAGAGGTCTCATGGCCACAGGAGTCTAGCACCATGGTGAGTGCTGCAATTGGCGGTCTACTAAGGAAATCAATGATGTGATTGGTGCTTCCTATTTTATACTTGATGTTGAGGTGAAATTGTTGCAAGTATGTGGACCACTTTTGATGGCGATCATTCTGCAATTTTACTTGTGTCTGCATGAACTGCAGTGGCTTATGATCAGTGTGGATGATTGTCTCCTTCCCAAGAATGTAATGTCTCCACTAGAGATAGGCTTGCACAATGGAGTACATTTCTTTGTCATAAGTAGGGTACTTATGGACAACATATGATAGAGTCTCATTATGATAGGCCATGGGGTGGCCTTCCTGAGTGAGAACAATGCCCACCACATAGTCTGAAGCATCTGTCTTGATCTCAAAGGGTTGTTGCAGGTTTGGTAATGAAATTATTGGGGCTGACCACAAGTGTTGTTTCAAATCATCAAACACTTGTTGTTGGGATTGGCCCCATGCAAATTTCACCTTATCACCGCCCCTAGTTATTTGGCTAAGGGCCCATGCAATATGGGAGAATCCCAACACGAACCTGCGGTAGAAATTGGCAAGGCCTAAGAAGCTTCGAATCTCATTGAGTGTGGTTGGGGCTGGCCAGTCATGGATGAATTGGATCTTGGATGGATCCACATGTACGCCATGCTGATCAATTATGTAGCCTAGGTAATGGACCCTGTCCATGTCGAAGGAGCATTTTTTCAAGTTAGCATACAACTTGCGCTACCGTAGGGTGTGCAGAACCTATTGAATATGTTGCAAGTGTTCGGCCCAAGTATTGTTGTAAATGAGAATGTCATCTAGATATACCAATACAAAATTATTGGTGAATGGTCGCAGGATATCGTCCATCATCCTCATGAAAGTGGCTGGAGAATTTTTCAAACCAAAGGGCATGACCAACCATTCAAAAATACCTTCCTTTGACTTGAAGGTGGTTTTCCATAAATCTATCTGTTCTATCGGGACCTGGTGGTAGCCAAACTTCGGATAAATCTTATTGAAGTATTTGGCCCCCATGAGTTGATCAAGGAGTTCATCGATTCAGGGAATCGGGTACCATTTTCTGACTGTGATTTTATTCAGAGCCTGGTAATCAATGCAGAGTCGCTAGGTTCCATATTTCTTCTGTACCAGCACAACTGGGCTCCCGCAAGGTGATGAGATGGGATGGATGTGCCCCTTGTGGAGAAGTTATTGGATATGTTTCTTGATCTCCTCATTCTCTAACAGAGAGCGGTGATGGACTGGCCCATTGGGCAGCGGTAAGTTAGGGGTCAGATCGATGGGGTGCTTGACCTGGAAGTGTAGAGGTGCCCCAGTAGGTGAGGAGAAGATATATGAGTATTCTTCCACGACCGCATCTACTTTCTTCTATTGTGTGGAGAGGTCGGCCACAGAGACCCTGGATGTGGTTGTGATATTTCCCTTATTCTGAGAGCAAATCACAAAGAAGACAAACTTCCTCATCTGAGAGATGACCTTCCTACATTGATTAGCAGAGATCAAGGAAATAGCACTAGGTGGGACTACCTCAGGTATCCTGTATAATTTCTTGTTCAAAGTAATACTAACACTACGAGGCCTAGACTCATATACAACATGACATTTCCATAAATAAGGTTGTCCCAAAATAACATCACAAAATTTGAGAGGAGAAACATCACACAATACCTCATTTTTGAAGGGTTTGATGTCGTACGACAGTCGACACTATTGGTTGATGTAGATATCGCTTCCTTGGCGGAGCCATCTAATGGTGTAGGGTTGTGGGTGCGGTGTTGTCGATAGGGCCAGCTGCTTGATGACCTCTGCTGAGATGAGGTTTTTTTGGCTACCGCTATCCATGATGAAGTGCAGTGGGGTGCCTTTTACCCACATTTGTGAATGGAATAGATGTTCTCCTTCTTCTGGCTCGTCTGGTTCACCAGGCTAGAGCTTGGTGGTAGAAACAGTGGAATTGGGTTCTGCATCAATGATCCATCTTCCCCTTTCTAGTTCTGGCTTAGAGTCTGAACTCACATTTGATTCAGAGGCTTTCACTTCGACCACCATCAACTGCTTTGAGCAACAGCCAACAGTGTTATCCCAAGGGCTCTTATGGAAGTTACACCACTTCCCGGTATCTTTCTTTGTCTTTCCGGTGTCCTTATTTTCTTGTGGCTTCAAATGGTCATCCTAATACTTTCCATATTTTCTCTATCCTTTTTTCTATGGGTTGGGGCCACCCTTTTCTAGCTTTTGTTGTGAGGGGTTCCCAGGCCCAAATTTCCACTTCTTTTGTTTGAACTTCTGCTCGATTTTGACGGCATATCGGTAGGTCGCGCCCAAGGATGAGATGTCCAAAAATTCCATTTTGGTCTGGATGTATCTATGTAGAGCATAATGATACTTGAGCACCAAATGTCACTCTGAATCTTTGATACCCATCTTGGTGCGCAAGGTATGAAAGATATTCGTGAAATCTGGCAATGCTTGGTCTCTTTCTTGCCGCAATGTGGTCCATTTGGTATACAAGTCGTCATAACTTCCAACAGGGTAGTATTGTTCTTTAATAGCATCCCTGAAGGAATCCCAGGTGCTCGTGATTGTAAATAATGAGGGTTCCTCTGTTTCCTTTTGCTCACATAAAGTTTCCCACAAATCTTTGACATGGGGAATGGCTTTGAGGAGCACAAAAGTAATCTTTTTTCTATTCAAAAAGTTATGGATAGAAAAATACCCTTCCAGTAGATTAAACCACTTGTCTACAACTTCTGCATCTATATTACCTTCAAATATAGGAATATCAAAGTTTATTTGTAACTTGAAGGGGGTGGCACCTCTGCTCGAAGAATATGTGTCACTTGTTGGTAGTCGCCGAAGGATTTGCGCGAAATTATCCATCATCTCATTCCTTTGTTGCATGAGGGCTTCCCTAATCAACATTTTGAAAGGATCTCATGTCTCGTCATATTTATTTTCTCCTTTCATGAGAGGTCGCTTGGGTGTGCAAGAGATTTTTTCCTCAAGAGAAACAAGCTCGAGACCCAACTCTTTGTACTCCGACCTCGTTGGGGACATGCATTAAGATGAAAAGGATCAGACCGCTCTGATACCACTGATATGGATTTTATGAGTAGAACAAAATGAATACAAATTATTAATAGGTTCTTAACACAAAATAACAAAAATACAGTAAAACTGGTTTTCTATTCAATAAGGAAATACGCTGAAACTGTAAAATGCAGCGGAAACAAGCTTGTTGGAATGGTGGCGGCTTATCTCTCAGAAGAGATGTGATGACTACACTCATTCACAAGAAGATGATTACAATGAGGCTCTGAAGGCCTTTTTACAATAAACAAGAATGTCAAAAACCCTATACATCCAAAAACCTAACCCTAGGAGATGAAACGCCCAAAAGTCATGTGGGCCCTGTTTGGGTAAGTTAGTACATCAACTTCCCAGGGTCGTAACTTTTGCATACTATCTCTGTTTTAGGCATATGATAGCCCGTTGGAAAGGTATCATTGAGGAGATTTATTTTGGGGGCTCAATAATGCCTTAGACTATCATTGAGAAGCTCTATCCTGAAAAACCTTCATTTAGGCCCTCAAAATGGCCCTGAAAGTTAAAACTGCTAAAAATAGTAAATTGCCAAAATTGTTAGAAAACTATTTTGAGACAGTTGGAAGGTGGGTGGCCACTGATATCCACCTGGATCGCTATATTTTCCTATTAAGTTCTCATTTCATATGCTATGAAGATTCCATGCTTATTGAGTTCAGATCTGCTTTTTCTTCTAGTGATGATATCTTAGGGTCAAATCTCATAGGAAGAGATCTTAGTACCTTTTGAACAATTAAAGATTCATTGATTTATTCTCCCAAACCCATGATTAAACTTAATATTTCATCAACTCATAAAAAGTAAGCTGCAATATTCTCATCTTCCTTCATCTTTAGTTGTACGAACTAACCTTTATAAATTTGAAGCTTTGTTGCTTTGACTTTTGAATCTCCTTCATAAATATTTTGAAGATTGTCCCAAAAATATTTAGCATATTTATAATGTGCAACTTTGGTGAATACCGATTCTCCAAGACCATTCAAAATTGCATTAGTGTATTTGGAGTTATTCTAACTGATTTTTATTGCTTTGTCATTTGTCAGCGGAACTGTTGGTGCTGTGTATCCATCTACAATTGTTTGCCAAATTTCAAATCACTGTGCCTATATATATATGTTTTCATCCTTATTCTCCAAAATGCATACTTTTGTCCATCAAACTATGGTATTCCATTTTTATACATGTTGTTTCTCTCCATGATCTACCTTTCAGTGGTTAAAATGATTTCTGAAGGAACCTGCTCTGATACCAATTGTTGGACTACTGAGAGGGGGGGTGAATCAGTAATAGAGCAATTTAATCCTTTTTCACCAAAAATGAAAATGTTATATCAATGTAGCATTATCATCCAATAGTTACAGAGTAAATAAAAAATAAACAAATGAGCAATAAATCACATACAGAGTACACCAGTGTTTTTACGTGGAAACCCAAAGTGGGAGAAAACCACAGAATGATTTTTCTTATATGTCTTGAAGAATTACATTCATTGGAAGCACCAACTTCCTTTGTTTTCCAACTACAACTGGAAGGAGGATCCAACCCCCTAGTTTCTTAGGCTACAGCCTGAGGGAAGCTCCAACTCCCCAATTATCTGGATACAACCAGAAGAAGGCTACAACCCCCTAAGTTCTCCAGCTACAAACAAAAGGTGGCTACAACCACCTGTCCTTTCCCTATCCAAATACCCTAAAATATAAATGCCAAATGTATACAACTTGTCATAGTCACTGAATCAACCACTGCCACTGTCAACCTGTACCAATAACCTGAAACAACCTGTACAAATCAACCTGCACCAAACAACCTGTACCAATAACTTGAACCAACACGTACCATGCATCAACCTTGAATCATCAAGATGTACCAACATCATCAACTATACACCTCATGTTCGTGCCAACTCATCAATTATAAACCTCATGTAAGTGCCAATTCATCAACTACTTGTCTCAACCATGTACCCAACATGTACCTCAACCATATACTAAAGACATACACCAATATAACCATAAAAAATTATCTAAGAATTCATCAATATATCCATAAATTAGAGACCATAAACCCTTACATCAAACCATGTGCCACAACCTCACTATTATGTATCCCCAAGCTAAACCAACAACTTCAGCAACACATCACAACCAAAAGACCAATACCCATATGCCAAATACCAACAACAAAATACCAATTGTATCCCTCAACAAATCTGATATATGCAGCAATATTGAACATCCAATACCATCTCAAGAGATAAACCCTGGCTCACAAAACATACCTCAAACAAGATGTGCCATATCTCTCATAAATATACCCCAACCATGTTGCTGCCGTGATTTTTCTCCCACATCTTTTCTGTCGTGATTTTTCCGCCTCACTTTTTTTTCCACGATTTTTCTGTCGCAATTGTGTCCAAAAAATATATGTCAACTTGGAATCCATTAGCATTGTTTGAGCCATTTCCTGTAATGTCTTGTTCTTTCTTTCAACAACTCCATTCTGTTGAGGTGTCCTAGCAATAGAGAAGTGTCTTTTTATTCCATGACTGCTACAGTAGTCCATAAATTCCTTTGAAGTGAACTCTCCTCCATTATTAGATCTCAAGCATTTGATTTTTGAATCCATTTCATTTTCAACCATTTCCTTGTATATCTTGAAGTTTCAAAATCTTCTGACTTATTCTTGAGAAATCAAATTGTAGACATTCTTGTATAGTCATCAACTAATAATATAAAATATTTATCACCTTTTAAACCCTTTGTTGTAGTTGGTCCAACTAGATCAATATGCACAATTTCCAGTGGTCTTGTCATTGAATATTCCTTTGATTTGAACCTGGTATTTGTTTTCTTTCCTTGTTGACAATGCTTGCATAAACTGTTGGTTGGTTTCATGATCTGGGGAATTTCTCTGATTGCTTCTCTTTTTTTGACTATGACAAGGTTATCAAAATGCATGTGACCCATTCTTCTATTTCATAGCCAACTTTCATCTCCCTTTCCTAGACAACACTTTTCATTTCCAATTTTAGTTAACACATATATGTTGCGTGAAGTTCTCGTAGATGTAGAAATCAATTTTCCTGAACCTTATTTTCTTATCTCACACTTTTGTGAATCGAAAGTAACTTTATGACCTTGGTCACACATTTGACTCACACTTAGAATATTATGTTTCATATCTTCTACTAGTAGAACATTTTCTGCCTTGGTATTCTTGTTCCCAATTTTGACTATGCATTTTCCAATGATTTTAGCTGAATCATCATTTCAAAAGGAGATTGATCCATCTCTTTACTTTCTTAATGTAAGAAACCTGTCTCTATCACTTGTCATTTGTTTTGAACAACCACTGTCAAAATATCATCCACGTTTTATCTTCTTAGATTGTAGAGAGAGTATTCCTTCTTAATTGTTATAATGATTATGATTTCTTATCCATGTCCTTTTCTGAGGTTCCTGTATGTGACTGTTGTTATTCTGTTGTGGTTCTCTAAGAGGGATTGTCATTCTACAATATTTAGCCATGTGTCCAAAGTTGTTACATTTGTAACATTCCACTTCAGTGCTCAAATATTCAAACCTGTTGTAACTTCTTCTCTGTGTTTCACTAGGCCTTCTTGGATAACCCTTTTTTGTATGACTTTCAAAGTTTTTTATGCTCCTGTTGTTATCTCTTCAATTTACATCTTTATGTTCAAAATTATTACATGCATAACATAAACAAAAAAATATACTTTGATACCTGGGAGTTGAATATCTTCTAAAAGGAGGTAATCTTATGAATTATTCTTCTTCCTTAGGCCTATCTGTCAATTATTGATTCTAAAATCTGAATCTTCTCGGTGGAGGAGTACCCCTGTAATATTCTTTGTATATATTCCTATCCCTTTGATTGTTTTTGCATAGATTTTTGGATATGTTTATCGCTCTATTATTTTGGAGCTTGATAAATTTTTTGTCTAATTGTATCCAAGTACAGACTTGTCATGATGAGGTTTTTGACTGTTGATAATGTCATCCAAAAATTTTGAGTTGTTCTGCATATTTTTCTTTTGAATATCTTTTCTTAATGTGAAAATATCTGCTTCCAAATTTCCAATGATCCTGTATTTTTCTTCTAGTTTTTCTTTGAGTGCTTCTTCAATTTTTTTATCTTCTTCTATTAGAACATTCAAATTTGTGATCATTTGTTCTAGTTCTTAAGTGTCTTCTTTCTTTTTTAGTTATGCTTGTATTTTCTTGTTTTTCTTGTTTTCTCTTCTGATAATTTCTATGGCACACATCAATTATTCTCGGTAGTCAACTTCTACCTCCTCATATTCTTCTTTGGCTTCTTCATATTCTTCTTCGGCCTCTTCATATTCTTCTTCAGAGTATTCTTTATCAGAGTCTTCTACTACCATGAATAAAACTCTTTCTGTCTCACTGTCACTGGCTTCATCTTCATCTAATGATGAGATGTATTCTTTGGTGCACAAGTGTTGGCCCATGAAATTACTCGTTTTCTACCACCTTTTTCTATCCTTGTTTACCTCCATTTCTATATTCATTGAGCTATTGTGTGTAACCACAAGGGTAAGAATGCACTTCTATTATGTCATTGTGTGTATTAGTTCAAAAACATTAGAGATTGGTTGGGGGTTTACCAAAGTGAATCACTAATCTCTAAAATATCACAGGAATAGAGAAAACGCAGTCTGGCAAGATGTTGTGATCAAGGATGTAGTGCAGTCCACGGTTTGAAGGTGCAAGAGAGGACCTATTCCATGGTCCAACATTAGGTTATGTTAATCAGTTCACCCTTTGTGTATTTTTAGGAAGAGTTGCTACCCCAATCTTGGGACGCTCTGTGCTCCACGAATTGTATAAAAGGTGGAACAGAGATAGAGAAGGATTAGGCAGTTAGTTAGCTAGCTAAGAGTTATCCTATATCAAGACTGCAACTTATGTAATCCCATTTTATTTAATGAAAATCGAGTTTCTTCTGAGTTTTTGATTTTTCGTGACAGTTAGTTCACTGTAGCCCTCATCAGAGAGTTGGGCCCACTCTTCTGGTTAGGTGTTTTCGACTTATGATATATCTTTGTTGTGGTTTTGTGTGGAATCTGATTAGATTTGTGTGTTTTTCTTCATTTACAGTTTTCCTTCTTTATTTGAATGTTACATTTATTCATGTTTCAGTACTAGTAATCCAAGTTTTTTTCTTTATTTTCACTGCAATTATTGTTTACTTGCATGATCAATATTGAAAGAAGCATAGTCTACACATACAGTGCACAATAGCCTGTAAAACATTCAGGCCCATGGGTTGAAAAATTAAATGTGTTAGGTGGTAAATCTAGACAATATACCAGACCCCAACATTTTGGCGTTGTTGTTGGGGAGGTTACCAAAGGCAAAAAATTCGATCCATATTGATCATAGTATCAATCCCTCATCCTGGGGAGGAACATCTTACTTTTCCTGCTCCAAGTCCTAGGAATTTAAGTTGTTTTCATTTTTTTGTCTTCCTTCTTTCTTCTTTCTGTTTTAGGGGCCACTCTCTCATCTTGAGGAGGGAAACTTATACCCTGCCTCAGGTCCTGAAGAATTAAATAGAACCCTCTGATAATTGAATTCTTTCCTTTCCACCATTCGTATGAGTGATCAGGGCAGAGGAAGAAACCACAGGGGAGGAAGACCTCCAAAAGGAAGTGGAAAAGATCAAGGCAAAGAAACTTTCATCCAAAAAATAATTGCAAAAGCCGAATCAGACCAGCCACCTCAGACCGGATCAAGTACACCATCTCAAATCACTGGTTGGGGAGGATATCATCCTAGATCCCAGGGGAAATCAACAAATCAACCTAAACCCTCCTCAACAGTAGAGTCGGGATTCTAAGAAGAATATGTGGCAAGTAAGAAAACAAGGGAGGAATACACCCTAGGGTTAGAAGAAGAATTCGTTTCACCCCAAGACCAAGGAAGTGTTACAAAACTAGGGGGGATATTTTGGGAATCTAACTCACCCCTGGGTCAGGGAAACCCTGTTCAAACATAAGAAGACTTTGGGGAATTCTCCCACCAGGGAAACCTTGAGAAACACTTGCACAACGAGGGACAAGGGAGTATAGATAAACAAAATCAAACTCCTAGTGGGAATTCTGCAAAAACGCAAAGTATGTACAAAAATATGGCTAACTCATCACTTGAATTTCCAATTGGGGATATCACAGGGGAGGCTCCCATGAAATCTATTCCCTTCTCTGCACTACCTAATTTTCATGGACGATCTATTGAAGACCCGGACACATTTCTATTCAAATTTGATATTGTCTGTCATGGGTATGATTACATATTTAATGCTCAGAAGCTAAAAATATTTCCTGCTACTTTCAAAGGAAAAACCCTGATATTGTTGGTTGTGGAGCCTTATTATCTTCCTGATTCAGAGGTCCTTGCTTTCAGCCGTGTTTTTACCCCATGAAGTATTTACACCCCAGAAGTATGTACACTCTTCCACGCGGGGGAGTGCAGAGGGGGGGTACCCCCTCTGCGGGGTCCAGGGGGTCCATCCCCCCGGCTGGGGGGTCTGGGGGCAAGCGAGCCCCCAGCGGGGGTTCGGGGGTGA
>ML781356.1:223500-256132 GCA_009831015.1 Picea engelmannii | reverse complement strand
CCTTCCATTCGAAGACTAAGCATATACAGTTGAGGTACCACTTCATACGATCCACCTTGGAAGATGGACAATTGAAGCTGGAAAAGATACACACTAGCCAGAATCCTGCAGACATGTTAACAAAGGGAGTAACCAGGGAGAAGTTGAGTTTTTGCTCAGTTTCAGTTGGTCTTCAAGATTGAAGATGAAGATGAGAAATTTGCCAGGTCCAAGAAGGTTCAGAGTCCAGCATATACAGTAGCGGTGGAGTTGTTGATATCAGTCTCCAAGTGGGAGATTGTTGGTTGTGGAGCCTGATTATCTTCCTGATTCAGAGGTCCTTTCTTTCAGCCGTGTTTTTACCCCATGAAGTATTTACACCCCAGAAGTATGTACACTCTTCCACGCGGGGGAGTGCAGAGGGGGGGTACCCCCTCTGCAGGTTCTAGGGGGTCTGGGGGAAAGCGGGCCCCCAACGGGAGTTTGGGGACAGCGTCCCCTGACAGGGGTTCGGGGGAGAAGCCCCCGAAGAAAAAATTGCCTTATAAAAGTATATTGTAATTTCATTGTAAATCTGGACCATTCATTATAAGGTCGCAGATCTAACGGTAGAGATTATGTTAGGGTTTTTTTCCCTAGAAGGAAACCCTCTTTTATGAGGGAAATGTATTGCGGCTATGTATGAGGGTGAATATTGTATTCTTAGAGAGGATACTGTGAGAGAAAGAAGAGGAAGTTACAGCGGGTTTTGCTGTAGGTTATATCCCTTCATTTGTTGGATAATAAAAAAGAAAGGACCTGGCAATTTCTCTGGTGGACGTAGCCCACACTGGGTGAACCACATAAATTTGTGTCTCTCTTGTATTATGTGTCTTCTGTGTTTTTTTTCTGCATTTGTTTTGTTTTATTTCTCCGCAGTCCTGTTTTTCTAACAGAGATGGTTCATGGGCTTAGGTGGAAAAACTATCACTACCTGGGAAGAAATCAAAACCACCTTCCTTGACAAGTACCAAGATTATTGCAAATATCGAGATGTAAAGGAGGAGATATTTAAAATAGTGTAGAAGGAGGATGAGAACATGGAGGATTTTTTGGAACACTTTAATTACAGTCTGCAGAGATCAGGGCACAGTGATCTAGACAAGGATATCTTGAAAATAATATTTCTCCGAGCATTAAGGGAAGATTCCTTGGAACTATTGAATATGGTAGGAAAAGGGGACATATCAAAGTCAGACTTTGATGCAATCTATGAATTATGCATCCAATGTTCACGAGGAGCGGCCAGACAGCGGCAAGGGACTCGAATTACCAAACCGTCTGGCAGTGGGGTCACAAAGATAGAACTTGGGAACCTGTTGGAGGATTTGAGGACTAACATTTTGAATACCCTAACCTCACAAATGGACCTTCTACAAGAAAAATAGAAGCATATTGAGTCAGAAAAATCCATGGCAATCTTTTGTCCTAGGTGTAGAAAGAAACATTCGCAGCATGAATGTCCACTAAACACTATTTGCGCTATATGTAAGAAAAATCATGAGACTAGCGAATGTCCTTCTTTACCAGGATTAAAGGAAATATTTCAAGGAGAAAATGAAGAAAAGTATCAGCTCTACTTTATGGGACCAAAGAAGCCATGGAAACCACGACCACAGAACACAAATCAAGGTATGCCTCAAGACTTCTCTCAGTATTTCAATACTTCAAATTTCGGATCTCAAACCATGCCTTTGTCACTATCATGGACACAAAATTATCAATGCCAATATCCCACTTCTTGGAAACCATGTCTCCCATAGAATAATTCAACTTTCCCACAGTCCCAGAACTGGCATGGCCTTAATCAAATAAACCAGAATCAACTTCCTCAGACTATGCCACCACAACAATTCCAACAACAACAATAATTGCAGCTGCCCCCTAGTGTTTATACTAATACCTCCTCTTCAGCCACAAATGCCTATCCAATCCAACCCCAATCCAAATAATAAAGGAGCTCAGCAAGTTGAGACACTCAATCTTCCTGCTTATGGAATTTCTACCCTAGGATGCAATGAACTAAATCTTAGATCGGGTAGGGTAGTGAATGCCAAGAATTCACCAATAATTATTGAGAAAATTGATAATGAATTTCTAGAGTCAGAACCTGAGAAGGAATATAGGCAACTTAAAAACCCTGTAAACCAAAAATTTCCTCCTCAGAACCCTGTCACTAAGGAACATCACAATAATCCCCCCTACCTAGAAAGACTATCTCTAGCAAAACAACATCCTCATCCTGAATTTGACTTCTTGGGGGAACTACAGAATTTATTCGTTAGAATTCCCTTACTTCAAGCAATGAGAGATGTGTCTATTTATGCGAAAATGACCAGGGAACATTGTTCTAAGAAACCTGGAAGGAAGCCTAAGGATCCACTTACTATCCATGTCATGGGGAAATTGTTAGACATTATTTTAGGAAAGTCTATACCTGTTTAGTATGGAGACCCAGGGAACCCTATTCTAACTATACAGATAAATGGGGTTAACATTCCAAATGTATTAGTAGATCTGGGAGATGAAATCAATGTTATAACTTCCACAACTACAACCATCCTTGGTCTGCATGATTTCAAACCCACACCTACCATTCTGGAATTGGCAGACCGGTCTACTATTAAACCAATAGGAAAATTGGAAGACAACCATTTCGGTAGATTCATGGAAGTACCTTGTTGATCTCCTAGTTTTACAAACACAATCCCCATTTGGAGGGCATCATTTGATCCTTGGGAGACCTTGGATTACAACAACAGACACCTATATTAGTTGTTAGTCAGAAAATATGGTGATATCTAATGGAGGGGATACTAAGAACCTTATTTTGTACCCTCCTACAGAACCAAGTTCATCAAAAGGACCTGGACTCACCCTATTACGAAAATCCTCACCTATAAAAGGGTTGGAGATTGATGAAGAGATAATACCAATCCTTACCATTAGTGAGGTCCTTTGTTTTAAGAATGATATGGAGGATGATACCATCAACACCTTCATCAGTGACTCTAACTCCGTTCCTAATCTTACCTGGTATTTTCTCGAATTAGTTATGAACTGTAATGAACAAGACACTCTTGAATCTGAAACTAAGATCGAGACTATCCCATTCACACCACACAGTAGTTTCCCTATTGAAATTCAACCAGGGAAAACGTTGAATGCCAATCTTGATCTCTCACCCTCACAGTCTGAGAAATTACTTAAAATTATTCGGGAACAGAAAGAGGCCTTCGCCTGGGAGCATACAGATATGAAATAAATCCCCTCTAATTTATGTACCCATTACATATACATTCAAGAGGGATTTAATACCATTAGACAACCACAGAGGAGAATGAATCCCTCTTTGAAATAGATTGTCAAAGATGAGCTACAGAAATTATTATATGTGGGATTCATCTACCCAATATTGGATAGTCAATGGGTATCCCCACTGGTCATTGTTCCTAAGAAGAATGACAAGTGGAGGATTTGTGTCAATTATCGGGAATTGAATAAAGAAACTCAAAAAGACCATTTTCCTCTTCCCTTTATTAAATAAGTCCTTGACACATTAGCCGAGAACAGGTTTTTCTCCTTCCTGGATGGGTTTAGTGGGTATAATCAGATCTAGATAACTCCTGAAGCCCAGGACAAGATCACTTTCACGAGCCCCTGGGGGACCTTTGCATACAGATTTCTTCCATTCAGCCTTTGTAACACACCTGCTACTTTCTAAAGGGCAATACTAGGGATCTTCTCTGATTTATTCAATGTCAGTGTTGAAATCTACATGGATGACTTCACTCCTTATGGGGATTCCTTCGAAGAAGCCTTGGAAAATCTGGAGAAAGTACTTAAAAGATGAAAACAAATGCATGTTTCTCTTAGCACGGAAAAGTGTCACATGCTCATGGAAGAAGGGGTTGTGTTGGGACACTTACTTCCAGCATCATGGATCTGGGTTGATCCTGCCAAGGTAGAGGTAATACTGCATTTTCCTACACCTAAGACACCAAAATAGGTACGCAGTTTCATTGGTTATGCAGGCTATTATAGATGTTTCATAGAAATTTTTTCTAAAATAGCACACCCTCTTTTTAAGTTAATAACCAAAGATGTTGAATTTGTGTGGACAGATGAATTTGAAACCGTGTTTGGACAAACCAAAGAATTGGTCTGTAAGGCTCTGATACTTTGAGGACCAGATTGGAAGCTTTTATTTCATATTTCAGCCGACGCTTATCACATGACAGTGGGAGTTGTTTTGGGACAGCAGGAGGACAAGAAACCATACGCAATATACTACATCAACAAGAACTTGACTCCAACTGAACTAAATTATATGGTAACAGAAAAGGAATTCTTAGAAGTCATCTATGTTGTTAATAAATTCTGACACTATATTACAGCTTATCCCACTTGTGTGCACACAGATCATGCAACCATTAGGTATCTCATGAAAAAATATGTAACCCCGGGTCGGATCACAAGATGGTTATTATTACTGCAAGAATTTGATATCACCATCGTGGATCATCTTGGGAAGGATAATGTAGTTTCATATTTCTTGTCTAGATTAGAAAATGATACACAAAGGGAACCTATAGAATATAGTTTTCTAGATGAACATATTTTTTCAATTTCTACTCATGTTCCATGGTATGCAGATATTCCTAACTATCTTGCTACAGGAAAAGCACCTCAACATTTTCCTTACAGGGAATGGCAGAAGATCATCCATCACAGTGCCCGTTACACATGGATTGAGAGATTCCTCTTTTACACTGGGTCTAACCAACAAATCCGATGCTGCATAGGAGAAGATGGTATTTATGATGTATTGAAGGATGCTCATGATGGTCCCTGTGGAGGCCATTTTGCAGATAAATGAACAGGTCACAAAGTGCTGCAAATGGGGTATTACTGGCCCACTATTTTTCAAGACTCAAGAAAATATGTCTGGGGTGTGATAACTGCCAACGAATGGGGCAGCCTGGTAAAGCAAACAAAATTCCCTTGAACCCCTAGGTAGCTCTTGAGCCCTTTGAAAAATGGTTCATTGATTTCGTGGGACCATTCAATCCCCCCTCACAACAAAAATTCCATATACTGGTCTGCACGGATTATGTAACAAAGTGGGTTGAGGCGAAGGCAGTTGTAAAACAAACCGAGCAGGTTGTTTCAAACTTCATGTTTGAAGAAATTTTCGCTCGATATGGAGCCCCTAGAGAAATAGTGTCAGATGGAGGAGCACAGTTCACATCACACATGATAGTAGATTTAATGAAGAAATACAGGATCAAGCATAGGATAACAACTCCATACCATCCCTGGGAAAATGGTCAAGTCGAGAGAAAAAATAAGGTACTGGAAAATATCATAAAAAAAACTATAGAAATTCATCGTCGAGATTAGGTGAAAAATCTGCCTGAAGCACTATGGGCATATAGGACAACTTGGCGAAATACAATAGGATTTTCTCCATATGAGCTTGTCTATGGAAAATCTCCTTTGTTTCCCATAGAGTTCGAAATTAAAACACTTAGAACACCCCTGGAAGTAGGTTTGGATCTTTTAGAATCCCAAAAACATCGTCTGGAGTAGCTAAACAAGCTAGATGAAATTTGATTAGTGGTTGTCCAGAATACTGCTACAATCCAGGACCAACGTGCTAGATGGCATGACATGTTTATCAAGAAGAAGACATTTCAAAAAGGGGATTGGGAATTACTCTATGATTCCTGATTTAAGGATTTCAAGGGAAAAATGTGCTCAAGGTGGATGGGGCCATACGAAGTTGACAAGGTATTTGACAATGGGACTGTTAGACTGGTAACAATAGATGAGGCATGTAGTCCCCTGATAGCAAATGGACACCGCCTTAGAATATATCATAAACCATCTTTTAAAGCCTCCTTTGTCAAACTACTTTCTGATCAAACTGATTCGGAAATCATTAGTACAGAGGATCCTCCCTTTGTCCCCTCATCTTGAATAAATAAATAAATAAAGTTATATATATATATATATATATATATAATAAATTTGTGTTGCAGATACCTTTCTAGACAGTTGAAATCGGCAAAGGCATCTCTGGAATTTCAAAAGATACACAAATTCTACAGTGGTCGCTATTCTAATTGTCGCTACTCCAGTTGTTGCTACTCCGATTGTCGCTACTCCGAGCCGTCGCTACTCCAGATGTCATTATTTCAAAAAAATTCTGATGTGTCTGATGCCGTTACTTCGAGCTGTCGCTACTCTGATTTCCACTACTCTGAGCTGCTACTACTCTGGTTTCCATTACTTTGAGATACTGCCACTCTAGTCACCGCTACTCCGAATATCATTATTTCAAAAAATGTCGATGTGTCCAATGTTGTTACTCTGAGATGCTGCTACTCCGGTCACTGCTACTTTGGTGCCATTAATTCAAAATCGTCATTGTACGAGCTACCGTGACTCCTATGTCGCTACTTCGGTTGTCGCTACTCCAGTCACTGCTACTCCAGGTGTCGTTACTTTAAATTTGTCATTGTACCAGATGTCGTTACTCTGAGGTGTTGTTACTCCAGTCGTCATTATTCTTGGTTTCCACTACTCCTATAGATTCTACTGTGGTTGCAGTTACTCATCTACACTCGCCAACATGGATATTGATATTTCAGCTGCCTCCACTTCTGATGTCGCTGCTCGATTCGACGTTGTCACTCCATATTTTGGGACTGTAGACGATGATATCCCTATGATGATACTTCTCCATAAAAGGTGAGTCGTCAGGTACATCCTCAACCAAATTTAACAGATTTGGGTAATATTACACATGGACTAGGCATTTGTGCCAGAGGACAGTCTTCACTTTAATTTTGGGGGAGATTTTATGTCTTTTCCCAAAGCCTCATCATTACCCTCTTTAATCACATGATTTCACAATCATTACTCAAATATTTCTGACGTCGTTGTACACATCGATATTCTACACACCTGCTAAACCGTCAATCATATTCCAAGCTATTAAATTTGTTGTCATATCGTCATCATTACTTACCTGCCACATCATTTAATTCTCTTTTTAAGAAAATCCACGACTCTTTCCACAAAATATTTTCTGCAAAACTGTCTTGTCTGTCATTTCTCTTGAAATGGTCATCGGTAATCCTCGAGCAGGAAAAATCGATGGAACATAATGGGTGGTGGAGCAGTAATATATGAGCCAAATAATACTACACAGGTCCATCAAAACCTGAAATTCTTGCAAATTTTCCAGAAAGCAGGTTGGGACATGTATTTCGAGAGGTTACAGGGATTTGATGCAGACATTACAATAGAATTCATCCAGAATCTGGACGACCACTCCTCCATGGTCCGTAGATTAAAAGTTAGAGTCACAGAAGAAACCATTGCAAGAGCTAGTGGGTTGTCAATATCCGATCAGCGATGGTTTGTCTGGAAAACACCACTCCCATAATTTCCAGAGTTGTTTTTGCATGAAGGCGAAGAAGTAAAGATGAAAGAGAAAGGATATGAACAGACTTCTTTGTCACCTCCATGGGCTGAGGTAGCACTGTTCATCATAAGGTATGTGACATGCGAAGGCCACCCCTCTACCATTTACAAATATCATCTCAAATTGCTCACATCTCTGCATTTCCAACAACGCATAAGCATGCCCTATTTTCTGTGGAATAACGTTCAGTGGATGGCGCAAGGAGCTTAGCGCTCATTCCAACTGATAAAAACCCTCACAAATCATGGCCTTGTTAAGTTACTAGTCATTCATGTGCTATATAAAACCCATGTGAGTTTTTCGCAGTTCATAAGACTCTCGGAAGAGGAATTGGCAGAACTTATCCCAGAAGTAGCATAAACCCTAGTAGAGAGAGATGGGATGAGAAGGCTGGTAGAGGCTACCGAAAATATTGTATAAGGGTAGAGAACGGGTGCTGATACACAAGAATCATCCTTGGATGAAGATGAGGAAACAAGGAAACCATCAGTGGAAGTTAGAGAAGTTGGGGCAATGAGGCAGATCATTAACCTGGATTCAGAAGAAGAGGAAGCAAAGGGTTCTATTCCTCAAAACCCTTTTCCTGAACAAGAAAGAGATGTTTCTACTCCCTCAGCAGATGAACAAGAAGGAGATGTTGCTACTCCCTCAAAAGATGAACAAGAAGGAGATGTTTCTCCTCCCTCAATAGATGAACACGAAAGAGATGTTGCTACTCCCTCAATAGATGAACAAGAAAAGGACATTGTTATTTTTCCCGCAGATGATCATGACATGGATGATGATACCCCTTCGTCTGATGAGAAAGAGAGGAATGTTGCTACTCCTCCAATATATGAACAAGAGGTAACTGATGTTGTCACACAAGAACCAGCACCAAAAATTTCTGAATTTCATGTCTATGAAGATGGTACATCTACTCCTCCCATCGTTGAGTAGGTAATGACTGACGTTGTAACACAATAACTAGCGTCAGAACAAGACGTTCCTCGAAACCTTATTTTTGAAGACACAACAACTACTCCTCTAGTTTGTGAGAAAGAAATGACCAACATTGTTACACAAGAACCAGTGTCAGAGCATGCTTCTCTCGAAAAACCTAAACCAAAGTTGGGTGTTGTTATTCTAGGAGAAGTGCGAGTTAAATAAGATCCAGGCATAGAGGTTATAGGCAATGAATATCAGAATGAGGTTCCTCCTAGGGGATGGGCTGAAGAAATTCTTGTCAAACATGAATTTGTCGAATTTTGTGCAAGGAGAAGAACCCCTATCTGCGAGCCAATGTCAGATACAACTAAAGCTTAGGCAGTTTTGTTGAAAGTCGAGATACATAAGTGAAAGAAAATTGTAGCCCAATTTTGAACAGGAGTTGTCCCTTCTTTAGTGCACCTAAAGACATTGAAATACATAATGGAGAAGGTTGCTAGAGTCATTGGTGAGTATGAGGAAAAGTTGGAAGAAGGGAAGAATAAGGGAGAGAAACAGAAGGAAAATATTATAGAGTTGGAGACACATATACAAAGGTTAAGAGATGACAAACATGAGATGTATGATATCACCCAGTAGGTAGTAACATGTCACTCCCCTTCTCTCAGCTATTCATTGTTCCTTCATGAACGATATTTATTTTTCTGTCTGGAATGTATTCACCAAGAGATGGTTTATAATATTAAAGACCCCATGCAATTTCTTAGGACTTTGAAAATTTATGACATCCTCACACACCATCTCATGTGTGAACTATACATGCACAACTACCTACTAAGAGATGATAAAAAATTAAATCCAGTTCCTTATGTGGGAGATGTCCAATTGAGGGCCTTCCTTTCCTACACCATTAACCAGGTGAAGTGGAAGAAGGCACTTGATTATTTCAAGGAAAATAATGTACATATACCCCTTCATGTTAGAATGGAGAACTTTCAAGTTAGACATATCATCAACAAACATAACTATTTCATATGGATTCACAATTGGCCATAGAATATGGAAACTACACATCAATGGTGTGTTGAGCTATGCATAAAATAGTTGAACCATTGCAAGGAAGAGGTACTTGAAAACTGTTACCAGAGATGGGCCTTATAACCACCTACTGTTAGAGGATGGGAAGCATTTGGGGCTGCCAATTTTCATAGAGCTGTGGAAATAATATCCAAGTATATAGCATGTATGAGGTTTTGTGGGGTTCGATGGCTAGGTTTGAAATTTTCATTCCCCATCATCTGGATGCCACTTGATCAATATCAACCTGATTACAAGGTATAGGGAGAATGGTGGAAGGATACAATATTGACTGGGGGATATAAGTTTCCAGGGACAGATATGGCTAAGGCATATGACATAGCAGAACTTCATGGCCAGCATCAAGATTCCAACCTAGATCTGCGAAAGCGACGGCTTGCATGAGGACGTGCATGTGACTAAAGTTTGGGGGAGATGTTGGCCCATGAAATTTCTCATTTTCTACTACCTTTTACTATCCTTATTTACCTCCATTTCTATATTCCTTGAGCTATTGTGTGTAACTACAAGGGTAATAATTCACCTCTATTATGTCATTGTGTGTATTAGTTCAAAAACATTAGAGATTGGTTGGGGGTTTACCAAAGCGAATCATTAATCTCTGAAATCTAACTGGAACGGAGCAAAAACAATCTGGCAAGATGATGCGATCAAGGATGCAACATAATCTACGGGTTGAAGGTGCAAGAGAGGACATGTTCCATGGTCCAACATTAGGTTTTGTTAATTGGTTAAGCCTTTGTGTATTTTTAGGAAGAGTTGTTACCCTAATCTTGGGACGCTCTATGCTCCACAAATTTTATAAAAGGCCGAACATATATAGAGAAGGATTAGGCAGTCAGTTAGGTAGCTAAGAGTTATCCTGTATCAAGACTACAACTTATGTAATCCCATTTTATTTAATGAAAATCGAGTTTCTTCTAAGTTTTTGAGTTTTTTGTGACAATTAGTTCATTGTAGCTCTGATCGGGGATTTGGGCCCGCTCTTCTGGTCAAGTGTTGTCGGCTTATGATATAGCTTTGTTGTAGTTTTGTGTGGAATCTGATTAGATCTGTATGTTCTTCTTCATTTACAGTTTTCCTGCTTTATTTGAATGTTACATTTATTCATGTTTCAGTACCAGTAATCTAAGTTTTGTTCTTTATTTTCACTGTAATTATTATTTACTTGCATGATCCATATTGATAGAAACACAGTCTGCACATACAATGCACAGTAGCCTGTAAAACATTCAGGCCCTTGGGTTGACAAATTAAATGTATTAGGTGGTAAATCTAGAAGATATACCACACCCCAACAATAAGCTTTCCTTGAAAGATTTCTTTGTGGTTCTTTTGCCTTTATATGTTTTCTTGTTATTTGAGTAACCTTCATCATTTCTCTTTTTATTATGAGGACATTTGTTAGCTAAATGACCAATACCATCACAATTAAAAAAAATCAAAGGAAGCGTGCCTCTATACCTTCCGTTGGTTCCCTTGTTCAATCATTTGACAAAGTTGGCCACTTCTTCATCTTCCGAGACGTCATTGCTGATGTTATGTTCTTTTTATTTTTTCTTTCCCTTTTGGTTTGAATTTTTGGATGCTTTGAAAGATGCTTCTTTTATATCTGGATTTTTCTGTTCTGTTCTCATTTCATATGCTCTGAATATTCCATGTAATCCATCCATGTTTATTGAGTTCAGATATGCTCTTTCTTCTAGTGTTGATATCTTAGGGTCAAATATCATAGGAAGAGATATTAGTACCTTTTGAACAATTACATATTCTTTGATTTCTTCTCCCAATCCCATTATTGCATTTACTATTTCATCGACTCGTAAAAAGTAAGCTGCAATATTGTCATCTTCCTTCATCTTTAGTTGTTCAAACCGACCTCTGTAAGTTTAAAGATTTGTTGCCTTACCTTTTGAATATCCTTCATAAATATTTTGAAGTTTGTCCCAAATATCTTTAGCAGATTTATAGTGTGCAACTTTGGTGAATACTGATTCTCTAAGACCATTCAAAAGTGCATTAGTGGCTTTGTAGTTATTTACCGAGTTTTATTGATTTATCATTTGTTGAAAGAACTGTTTGTGTTGTATATCCATTTACAGTTGATTACCAAATTTCAAATCCTTGTGCCTATATATATGTTTTCATCCTTATGCTCCAAAATGCATAATTTTTTCCATCAAACTGTGGTATTCCATTTTTATACATGTTGTTTCTCTCCATGATCTACCTTTTAGTGGTTAAACTGAATTCTGAAGGAACCTGCTCCGATACCAATTTTTGGATTACTAAGAGCGGGGGTGAATCATTAATAGAGAAATTTAATCCTTTTTCACCAAAAATGCAAGTGTTATATCAATGTAGCATTATCATCCAATAGTTATAGAGTAGATAAACAATGAAAAAATGAGCAATCACACACACAAAGTACACTAGTGTTTTTACATGGAAACCCAAAGCAAGAGAAAACCACATAATGTTTTTTTTTATATGTCTTGAAGAATTACATTCATTGGAAGAACCAACTTCCTTTGTTTTCCAAATACAACTAGAAGGAGGCTCCAACCCCCTAGTTTCTCAAGCTACAACCTGAGGGAAGCTACAACCTGAGGGAAGCTCCAACTCCCCAATTCTCTAGCTACAACCAGAAGGAAGCTACAATCCCCTAAGTTCTTTGGCTACAACTGAAAGGTGGATACAACCACCTGTCCTTGCCCCGTCCAACCGCCCTGAAATATAAATTCCAAATGTAGAGAACTTTTCACTGTCATTGAATCAACCACTACCTCTATCAACCTGTAACTATCAACCTATACCAATAACCTATAACAACCTCTACAAATCAACCTGCACCAAACAACCTGTACCAATAACCTGAACCAACATGTACCATGCCTCAACCATGTATCAACCTTGACTCAAAAATATGTACCAAGATCATCAACTATACACCTCATGTATGTGCCAACTCATCAACTACTTCTCTCAACCATGTACCCAACATGTACCTCAACCATATACCAAAGACATACACCAATATAACCATCAAAAGTTATCTAACAATTCATCACTCTATCCATAAATCAAATGCCATAAACCCTTACATCAAACCATGTGTCACAACCTCACTGTTATGTAGCCCCAAGCTAAACCAACAACTTTGGCAACACATCACAACCAAAAGACCAATACCCATATGTCAAATACCAACAACAAAATACCAACTGTATTCCTCAACAAATCTGATATATGCAGCAATACTGAACATCCAATACCATCTCAAGAGATAAACCTTAGCTCACAAAACATACTTCAAACAAGATGTGCCATATCTCTCATAAATAGACCCCAACCATGTTGCTGCCATGATTTTTCTGCCTCACTTTTTCTGCCATGATTTTTCTGCCACGATTTTTCTACCACGATTATTCTGTCGCACTTTTTTTGTCGTGATTCTTCTTCCGCACTCTTTCTGTTGCGATTTTTCTACCGCAATTTTTCTGTCGCACTTTTTCTGTAGCACTTTTTTTTCGCACTTTTCTTGCCACACTTTTTCTGCCGCACTTTTTCTTCCACACTTTTCCTCCCACACTTTTTATGCCGCACTTTTGCTACCACACTTTTTCTGCTGCAATTTTTCTCTATCAATAATACCTGCCCAAATAACCTTTCACAAAATAAATATTCAATGATATTCAAGTGTAATTTAAAATGAGAGATCCTTGCCTCTTATTTATACTTTCATGTAGGTTCCTCAAGGGATTACCTTTTAACCATCTTAACCCACTTTCCTTATTTTAGGGTTAGCCAACTTCTAACCACTTGTCCACTTAGTAATTTCTCCATTAAATTTATTATTTAAATAATTTCTTCTGTATCCACTTTGACTTATAGTACACTCATCACTTCACTTTATTATTTACCCTCTAAAATCTCTCAAACCACTTTCCTTATTTTAGGGAGTTCTCCATTAACTTTATTATTTAAATAATTTATTTTGCATCCTCTTTGACTTATAGTACACTCATCACTTCACTTTATTATTTAAATAATTTCTTCTTTGCAAACGCTTTGACTACTTTGACCTTTTAGGGCTTCTAGATGACTCATGAGGGTTCTCCAACTTCACATGGCCATAAATATCTAACCATGAGGATTTATGTGACGTTCCACATATCACCAGAAATGGCATGACATGTATTATCCATCTAGAATAGTCTTACCTACAAATATATCAAAATGCATACCATTATCCATCAAACAAACTTGATTCCATTACCCAAACCTTTGTGCTACTAGAATTCGCTACCAAACTTTCTTCAAGGGTTGACATCAATGACAACCAACCCAATTAATCAACATGACATCATCCTATGCATGGATTCATAATGGGTCATGATCATTTTAGAATATGAAATAATGATAAGTAAAGTCATTAAATTTAGTAAGAATCACCTAGACTTGTGCATGATGTAGAAAAATAGAAAAAGAGGCCATTAGGTGAATTCCAAACCAATTAATTTTAATACATGTGAAACCCCTTGTTTTTTCTTATTTGTAAACACATAACTACGTCTCCTTATTTTTATGAGAAATATTACCCTGTGGACATGTTAAGATCCCCTTTGGACCAAGACCCCTTCTTTGGTCCAAAGATAGAATAGAACAAATGGTTGCTACTTTCATTTTAGATCTAATTCAACCAATCAAATAAGAGGGAAGAAGAATATGGAGTACCTTGTTTTGATGTTTGTCCTCATTGCTCCAATATTTGGGCTTGATATCCAAGCTCCTTAATGAAAGTGAAGTCCTACAATGACCAACAAAGAAACTGTTTCTTCTACTCTATGTGATTAGGTAAAACAAACCTATATATGAATATTGAAACAACAACGGACAAGTAGATGCAAAACGCATGAACTTGAAGGGAATAGGCCAAGTTTATATTAATTGGAAAGATAATGAAGGAAAGTACTTACAAATCAGATTTGACAATGCAATAAATTCTCCAATATCTCCTCTTCTATCCCGTTACATGAATCTCTTACGATCATAATGATGATTCTTCAATGAATTCCTTCCCCCTTCACCATGAAAATTACTTCAATTTATAGGATGGGGAGGCTCAACCACCATGATATAATTAGGGAAGTGGTTTAGGGTATGGCTCCATGACTTGGAATTTGATCCTAATATAAATACATAGGATATGATTCCAGCAAAACCGATGTCATCTCTTCGGAGTTGACCCTTAGGAAAAGGTGGGAATCTCCATATTTTCCTCTAACCAAAGTGGCGCTCCATCTGATTTATAGAAAAAGCACCAGTGGCACCCCTAGACAAAGAAAAGGGAGAGATGGTACCCCCTAAACATGGACATGGGAGTGTCACCCTTCATAAATGCCCAAAAGTGGTCAAAATTTCAAGTGAAAAGGTGTGGTTCCAACTGTCGGGTGATGGGTTTCTGATCCAGGTGGATATCGGTGGCCACACACCTTGTCCAACTGGCTCAAAATAGTTTTCTCGCAATTTTGGTAATTTACTATTTTTAGTAGGTTTTTGGGTCCTGAACATCTAGAGCCGTTTTGAGGCCCTAGACAACGTTTTTTTGGAAAACGAGGAGCAACATTGCTCACATCAAAGTTGTAGTCCTCGGATAGAAAAAGTTACGACCCTGGAACGTTGATGTACTGACTTACCCAAATGGGGCCCACATGAATTTTGGCGCTTCATCTCCTAGGGTTAGGTTTTTGGATGTATAGGGTTTTTGACATTCCTGTTTATTGTAAAATGCCTTCAGAGCCTCATTATAACCATTCTAGCAAGATTTTTTTCCACTGCATTGTAACCATTCTTGTTTATTGTAAAATTCTTTCAGGGCCTCATAGATAAGTCGCCACCATTCTAGGAATTTTTTTTTCCGCTGCATTTTACAGTTTCAATTTATTTCCTTATTGAATAGAAAACCAGTTTTATTGTATCTTTGTTATTCTGTGTTAAGCATCGGTTAATAGTTTTTGGTCATTTTTTTCTTCTCATAAAATTCATATCAGTGGTATCAGAGCGATCTACTCCTTGTCGTCTTAATGCATGTCCCCAACGAGGTTGGAGTACAAAGACTTGGGTCTCGAGATTTTTTCTCTTGAGGACAAAATCTCTCACACGCCCAAGCGACCTCTCATGGTAGGAGAAAAGAAAGATGAAGGGATATGAGATCCTTTCAAAATGTTGTTTGAGGAAGCCCTCATGCAACAGAGGAACAAGATGATGAATAGTTTCGCACAAATCCTTCGACGACTACCAATAGGCGATGCATCTTCTTCGAGCGGAGGAACCGCCCCATTCAAGGTACAAATCAACTTCGATATTCCTGTATTTGAAGGTGAGATAGATGTAGATGTTGTAGACAAGTGGCTAAATCTACTAGAGGGGTATTTTTCTATCCAAAACTTTTCGAATAGAGAAAAGATTAATTTTGCGCTCCTCAAAGCCATTCCCCATGTCAAATATTGGTGGGAAACTTTCTGTGAGCAAAAGGAAATAGAGGAATCCTCATTATTTATAGTCACTACCACCTAGGAATCCTTCAGGGATGTTATTAAGGAACAATATTACCCTTTCAGAAGTTATGATGACTTGTATACCAAATGGACCACACTGCGGAAAGAAAGAGACCAAGTAGTGCCAGAGTTCACAAATATCTTCCATACCTTGTGCACCAAGCTGGGTATCAAAGATTCAAAGTGACATCTAGTGCTCAAGTATCGCGGTTCTCTACATAGATACAACTAGACCGAAATGGATTAATGTAATTTTTGGACATCTCATCCTTAGGCGCAGCCTACCGATATGTCATCAAAATCGAGAATAAGCTTAAACAAAAGACGCGGAAATTTGGGCCTAGGAACCCCTCACAGCAAAAGCCAGGAAAGGGTGGCCCCAACCCAAAAAACAAAGGATAGAGAAAATATGGACAGTATCAGGACAACCAGTCTAAGCTGCAAGCAAAGAAGGACACTAGAATGAAAAAGAAATATACTGGGAAGTGGTGCAACTTCCATAAGATCCCTTGGCATAACACTATTGACTGCCGCTCAAAGAAGTCGCTGGTGGCCGAAGTGAAATCCTTTAAATCAGATGCGGGTTCTGACTCTGAGTTAGAACTAGAAAGGGGAAGATAGATCATTGACGCAGAACCCAGTTCCACTGTTTCTACCACCAAGCTCCATCCTAGTGAACCAGATGAGCCAAAAAAAGGATTGTCTCGTCCATTCACAAATGTGGGTAAAAGGCACCCCGTTGTACTTCATCGTTAATAGCGCTAGCCAAAAGAACCTCATCTCAGCAGAGGTTGTCAAGAGGTTGGACCTTCCGACAATGGCACACCCACAACCCTACACTATTGGATATCTCTGCCAAGGAAGCGATCTCCACGTCAACCAACAATGTCGATTTTTGTATGATATCAAGCCCTTCAAAGACAAGGTATTGTGTGATGTTTCTCCTCTCAAATTTTGTGAAGTTATTTCGGGCCAGCCTTATTTATGGAAATGTCATGCTGTATATGAGTCTAGGCCTCGTAGTGTTATTATTACATTGAATAAGAAATTGTACAGGATACCTAAGGCAATCCCACCTAGTGATATTTCCTTGATCTCTGCTAAGCAATGTAGGAAGGTCATCTCTTAGATGGGGAAGTTTGTCCTCTTCGCGATTCTCTCTCAAAATGAGTGAAATATCACAACCACATGTAGGGTCTCTGCGACCTACCTCTCCACACAACAGAATCAAGTAGATAAGGTCATGGAAGAATACTCCGATATCTTCTCCTCACCTACCGGGGTACCTCTGCACTATCAGGTCAAGCACCCCATCGATCTAACCCTCTGCGCACTACTTCCCAATGGGTCAGTCTATCACCGCTCTCCATTATAAAATGAGGATATCAAGCGAAATATCCAAGAAATTCTCCACAAGGGGCACATCTGTCCCAGCTCATCACCTTGCAGGAGCCCAATCATGTTGGTACAAAAGAAATATGGAACCTGATGAATTTGCATTGATTACCGAGCTTTGAATAAAATCACAATTAGAATACGATACCTGATTCCCCAAATCGATGACCTCCTTGATCAACTCAGTGGGGGGGAATACTTCAATAATATTGATCTAAAGTTTGGCTACCACCAGGTCCCGATGGAACAGACAGATATATGGAAGAATACCTTCAAGTCAAAGGAAGGCCTTTTTGAATGGTTGGTCATGCCCTTTGGTTTGACAAATTATTCAACCACTTTCATGAGGATGATGGATGATATCCTGCGACCATTCACCAATAATTTTGTTGTGGTGTATCAGGATGAAATTCTCATTTACAACAAGACTTGGGCAGAACACTTGCAACATATTCAACAGGTTTTGCACACCCCGTGACATCAAAAGCTATACACCAACTTGGAAAAATGCTCATTCATCATGGACAGGGTCCATTACCTGGGATACATCATTGATGACAATGGCATACATGTGGATCCAGCCAAGATCCAATTCATTCGTGACTGGCCAGCCCCAACCACACTCACTGAGCTTTGAATCTTCTTAGGCCTTGTCAATTTCTCTCACAGGTTAGTGTTGGGATTCTCCATATTGCATGGGCCCTCATCCAAATCACCAGGGGTGGTGATAAGGAGAAATTTTCATGGGTCCAGTCCCAACAACAAGCATTTGATGATTTGAAGCAGCGCTTGTGCTTAGCCCCAGTAATTTCACTACCAGACCTGAAACAACCCTTTGAGGTCCAGTTTCGACTATGTTGTGGACGTCATTCTCACTCAGCATGACCACCTTGTGGCCTATCATAGTGAGACACTATCAAATGTTGTCTGTAAGTACCCTACTTACGACAAAGAAATGTACTCCATTGTGAAATCCTTCTACCAGTGGAGACATTACAGTCTTGGGAAGGAAACAATCATCCACACTGATCATAAGCCACTATAGTTCATGTAGACATAAGGCAAATTGTAGAATGAACGCCATAAAAAAATTTCCACATATTTGTAGCAATTCCACCTCAACATCAAGTATAAAATAGGAAGCACCAATCGCATCATTGATTGCCTCAGCAAACCGCTAGTCGCAACACTCATCATGGTGCTAGACTCTTGCGGCAATGAGACCTCTGGATGGCCCCAACTCTATGAGATAGACCCAGACTTCACCACCACCTACCAAATGTTGGGTGCAAATGCAGTTGTTGATAATTTCCATCTTCAGGATGAGTTTTTGTGTCATATGGGCCATATGTGTGTTCCATCAAATGAGCGAGAGAAGTTGATATTGGTAGCCCACTATAGTCAAGTGGTAAGACACTTCAACATTGAAAATATAGTGTCGATGCTACAAAAACATTTCTACTGGATGAAACTTTGACAAGAGGTCAACAAGTATATCAGGTCCTACACTGCCTATGCTATTGCCAAACCGACCACTAAGAAACATGGCATGTACACCCCTCTTCCGACTCCTGGTAGGCCATGGGAATCCATCTCAATGGAATACATTTTGGGCTTCCCATCCACCAAGGGGTGAAATGACTGTGTTTTTCTGGTTGTTGATCGCTTTTCTAAGATGGCGATTTTAGTTTCCTGCAAGAAGAGCATCACAGCAGAGACCACTGCCAAGCTCTTCTTTGAACGAGTCTGGGTACATTTTGGAATCCCACAAACCATTGTCTCGGATCGGGACAGTTGATTTCTCATCACATTCTGGTTGAGCCTTTGGTCACTGCTGGACACCAAGCTTACCAAATCCATGACCTTCCACCCCCAGACAGATGGCCAAAACGAGGTCATAAATCGAATGATTGTGCATATCCTACGCATGTATAATTCCAAGCACCCTCACACATGGGATGAGAGCCTTCCCTATGTCCAACATAGCTACAACTGAGCCCTGCATAGATCAACCGGCCACAACCCCTTTCAGGTGGGGTTGGGATTCCAACCATTGGGTCCCATAGATGTTGCACTTCCCCTTGCGGTCACCTCGATCGACTCATGACCTGCTCCAACTGAAGATGAAAAATTCGCCCGGTTCATTGAGTGGATGCAGCACATCCTCCAATAGGTTCAGGATATCCTAGAGAAGTCCAATGACAAGTACAAGCAGTGCCATGATCAACATCGGGTGCCACATAAGTTTCAGGTGGGTGAAAAAGTTTGGTTTCACTTGCAGAAAGAACTACTTACAGGACCCCATTGGAATCTTCGCCCACTCCATTATGGGCCATACACCATCACCAAGGATGTGGGGAATAATTATTTTGAGCTCAACATTCCTCCTTTCCTTGGCCTGCACCCAATGTTCAACGTGGATCTCCTCCGGCCTTATTTCCCACCATTATTGGATACCTCAGAAGTAGCAGAACATCTAACACCAATGGAGCTCAATCCCGAATACATACAACAGGAATATAATGATCATATTGTGGACACACATATCAAGGGCACTCGACAGCAAAGGATTCATCTTTATCGAGTCATCACAGTAAGGCATCTCCTGCACCAAGGCAAGTGGCTCACCTAGGGCCAAATTCAGCAAAAATTTCCTCATCTAATGGGGGAAACTCAACGCAATGGAGAAAATTTCTTCCTAAGGAGGCAGGATTGATCTAGGTGGATATCAGTGGAAACCCACCTTGTCCAACTGGCTCAAAACAGTTTTCTAGCATTTTTGGTAATTTACTATTTTTAGCAGTTTTTCAGGCCCTGAACTTCCAGATCCGTTTTGAGGCCCTAAACAACGTTTTTGGGAAAAAGGGGAGCAACATGGAGGTTCCTTTTATGTTTCTCACATCAAATTTGTATTCCTCGGATAGATCTTTCTAACAAGGTATTCAGCGCATCAAATGGAGATCGTATGCAAAAGTTACGACCCCGGGAATTTGATGTAATGACTTACCCAAATAGGGCCCACATGACTTTTGGCGCTTCATCTCCTAGGGTTAGTTTTTTGACATTCTTGTTTATTGTAAAATGCCTTCAGAGCCTCATTGTAACCAACCTCTTGCGAATGATCACAACCGTCACATCTCTTCTCAGAGATAAGCTGCCACCATTCTAGCAAGCTTGTTTTCCACTGCATTTTATAGTTTTAGTTTATTTCCTTATTAAATAGAAAACCAGTTTTACTATATCTCTATTATTTTGTGTTAAGCATTTGTTAATAATCTGTAGTCATTTCATTTTGCTCATAAAATCCGGATCAATTTCTTCTTCCAACATGACTTAGGGGTCATGGAAAATGTTGTTTATGGTGTTAATTGAGTTCTGACACTTATAAAGTGTATGGGACACTTTGTAAAATTTGTGACACTTAGGATGCAACAGTTAAGTGTGGCATTTTGACGTGTAACACTTATCTCAAAATTTCAATCCATCAAAAGTAGAGCATATAATAAATAATAATATTTCCAATTCCTAGCTAGATGTTGTATTTCCCACTCTACTTGGTAACCTTGAACATCATAAATGAAGAGAAAAAATACATGTAGACAAGGAATTATTTATATTGTGCCTTTGTTCTTTTTGGGCTTAGAATCAAATTCCATTAGTTCCATTGTGGTCATGGACCTCAAAGACATTACTCTAGCCTCTTTTAAAATTACCATGCTCAATTCATTTGAACGACAAAAAATATGTAAACTTGTAAGTTGTAACATCCCCACTATAATCCCCATTTTAATTAATGCTTATCTAGATATAATATGTGGTTACAACCAAGGGATGCAATATGTGAATTGTATTTCCTTATTTTATTAATAAAATGTGATGACATCTGCTAAGGGGCGCATGGAAAAGAGATGGGGGATGAATTAATCTACAAGAGGGGGGAGTGTCTAGGATAATGGCCAAGAGGGCTCCAAGGGGGAAATACCCACATATATTAATTTAACTCATTTTCCTAAAATTTTCTATTTATACATGAAACTTCCCATTTTTTATTGATTATTCCCAAAGCCAATCATTGAATACATGTAAGAGGGTGGGTGCGAGTGGTCACATCCAAAAGTTATTGGTCACATGGGGGTTGAGTAAAATTAGCTTGGGGAAGAGTGTGAGTCAAGAAAGGAAATGCAAAGAGAGGAAATCCATATGGTTGGGGAAAATAGATTTTAGACATTGAGTTTTGGTGCATGAAAGCAAGTAGAGAGAAAAAACCAGAGCTTGAAGTTGATGCAGCCATGGAGGGAGAATTCTAGAGAAAGATGGAGTGCAACTGGAGCGAATTAGAGCTGGGAAAACTAACGAGCTAGGTTGTCAGGTCTGAAGAGTCAAATCTTGTGTGAGCTAAACTAAAACAATAAGTGTTTGTTATTGATTTGTTGATAGTTTTCCTAGTAGTAGTTTCCCTTGAGTTCCCCGCTAAGAGATTCCTAGTTACATGTGCCAGAGAGATCCTAATAAAACATTGGCACATTCCTTGGGTTAATATAGATAAAAAGATGTCACATCCCATGGGTTATCCCTAATAAAACAATGGTGCATTCCTTGGGTTGGACAGGTCAAGAGGAAGAGAGCTAGTGGAAAATCGGGATAATTGTAGGAGAATATCAGTTTTGTTGAGAGTTTTATGAGCTACGAGGGGACTATGAGAGACCACCCTCTTTTGTGTATTTATAGCCTCAACTCAGAGGTGAATGGTTTTTGATATTTGGATCAATCATTCTATGGTTGGGTGGAACATCTTTCCCAAGTAGCTAGTTGCACAACTATTGTGAAAATATAAGTGTTTTATCTAGATTTTGTGTTAAATTATGTGTTTAATTGTTGTGCATGAATTCTATGTATTTGGAAGTGATTTATATGCTACTTTAATTAGTTGTTTAGCTACATTCCATGTTAATTATTAGCATGTTGTACATTCTTCTATTTTGTGGTTATAGACAATAGCTATGTCTATTTTAATTTGTAGCCGAAAGCTATAGGAAATGATTTAACTGTAAATGAATTAAATTACTTAGCAAAAAAATTTACTTTTAAGAGTATTTTGCACTGTAATGCCGCTCAGATGGGTTAGGGGACATTACAAAACTATCCTTTGAGGCCAAATTTTGGTCCTCTCCTAGACAACAACTTTAGCAAACTTAATAATTCTACATCTCAATACTATCTATGTCATATATTAGTTGATATAACTTATTGATTCATTTCCATTCATTACATAAGAATCAATTATGTTATGCTATAGGTCACATCGGACAAATCTCCACTAAAGGTTATCTATCATGACTCAAAACTTGATTAGATGATCCTAGGTGATAATATATTATTCTAATAATTACTCACAAATATTTAGATGGTAGCTCTATGCTCTTGATCATAGTGCCTCCCACATTTCCCTTTCACCTATCAATCCCCCTATGATCGAAGATGGGCTTTCAAAGATAAAAATAATTTGATCTTGTGTTTCCCATTTACCTATAATGTCATCACCAAACTCTTGTATGCATTTCTTATACTTATTCCACATACCATATTACTCAAAATGATTGCATCTCCTTATTAATGGTGATTACCATCCCCTTGTGAATCTAGAAAGTAGCTTCACTCACTTCCACCTCACTTCTTACTTTGCAAGATTTTCCACCTCTCCTCTTATGATTGTACTAAATGTGCATTTATTCAAGGTGATAAAATTATTCATCCATTGCTTCATAAATATTAGATTAAGTTTAACTATAATTTGAAATCAAATAACAATGCAAGGATAACAAGTGAAAACATCATTAAAATTTCACCAGGGAAGAAGAAACAAGCCCGACATTCTCATTAGTTGGACATTAAATAAATTTGCAATTTCACCCAATGATAAACATCAAAATATATGCATCGATGACATAAAAGGAGCAAACAATCCATAAATAACGTAACTAACATTCAAGAACTCTAGAATTCATAAAGATAGTTGTGAATCCTTAATAATTTGCAAACACCAATGCCATAAAAATAATGACAGAAAAATGTAGAAAAGTTTAATTAATAAGGCTTAGTACAATTTTTGGGGGGACGTGACCAAATCCTAAAACTTAGGCTTTGTTAGGGATTGAACACCACCTAACCCACAAATCTCCTAAACCACTAATCATAGTAACCTACTATGGACCATGGTTGACCACCTTGACTATATAGACCATAATTGACCATATTGAGCACACTAACCAACTGAACCCAATAACCCCTTAACCCATTAACCACCTAACCCACTAATCCAATAATTGATAAACCTCTTAACATGTCATAACACATTAACCCTTTATCCTTATTTACCAAAATAAACACCACTAACCATAGCTGATCAACATGGAACATGACTTACCATGTTAATTATGCTAAAATTTGGATAAGATTAGTGAAATTTAACAATTTTGAAAAACAACAAGTACACAATATTTGAAGAAAAATGTGAGCCACTACATCACATCTAAAAAAACCTTAAATTAGAGAAACAAATGAAAAATAAAAATAAAATGATGTATACATCTACATCAAATTCCTTTAAAAAAAAACCTTGAAAGAAAAGTGGTGATATCATCACCACTTTTTTTTTTTTTTTTTTAAAAACACCTTTTATAAATTCCATAGAAAGACAATATTACATTGACACAATTTTTTTTTTCAAATATCCTTGAAAAATGTTCATAATGTTAACAATACAATTTTATATTATGAGAACTATCTAGGGCTCTTATAAGTAGGTAATGTTGGATTTTTTTAGTATATAATAAAGATAATAGAAACTTTAAAATGAATTCACTGTAAAATAAATGATTTTTTTACCATCGATCCATTTAATACAATGAGAGTGCTTCCATTAACAAGAAATAAATCCATAACAACTCAACTCAATAACCCGAACATAATATGCAATCTATTTTAGAGTAGCTTCTCTCCTCCACAATTTCCACATGGTCAAAATATTACGGGTAATCCATCAAGTTGTCTCATCACCTTATGAAGGTATAATTCTTGAATTTTTGAATTTTATGCTTCCTAAGTTACAAGATTATTCAAATTTGAAAACTCCCAAATTATTGAAAATCTGAAATTCTCAAACTACTTAGACAACTATCCATGATGAGTTAAATATTTTTTTGATTCCTATGTTCCTTGAAAATTAATGTTACGGTCCTAATTTCTCTAACCCCTCAAGTAAATAGAATAATATGTTTTGCTATGTAATAAATGCCGACATTAGTAAATAAGGGCTATGCAATAATGTGAACACGTCTAATGTAAGAAGACTTACTAGCAGGTTTCCCCTAGAGAAAGTTCTTCCTTTAGAATGGTCTGTAGAAGATAGAAATAGTATAAATATGGGTAGAAAGCATGGAAAATGTTTTTCTTGTATTTGAGCACTTCTTTGCTAAAGGTTTAGCCTTGAGAAGGTTCTTCCTTTAGAATAGTCTGTAGAAGATAGAAATAGTATAAATAGGGGTAGAAAGCATGGAAAAATGTTTTTCTTGTATTTGAACTCTTCTTTGCTAAAGGTTTAGCCTCGAGAAGGTTCTTCCTTTAGAATGGTCCGTAGAAGACAGAAATAATATAAATAGGGGTAGAAAGCATAGAAAATGTTTTTCTTGTATTTGAGAGCTCTTCTTTGCTAAAGGTTTCGCCTCTAGAAGGTTTTTCCTTTAGAATGGTCTATAGAAGACAAAAATAGTATGAATACTGGTAGAAAGCATGGAAAATGTTTTTCTTGTATTTGAGCTCTTCTTTGCTAAAGGTTTCGCCTCGAGAAAGTTCTTCCTTTAGAATGGTATGTAGAAGATAGAAATAGTATAAATAGGGGTAGAAAGTATGGAAAATGTTTTTCTTGTATTTGAACTCTTCTTTGCTAAAAGTTTCCACCTCAAAAAGACAAGCGACCTTTTATATGGAGATAATAAAAGTATCATTTTTGGAATCATTTGTATCATTGTACTCACTGTTTTTTTCTGCTAACAATTGTGCTACAAACCATATTTCTTCTCTACAAAATTATCTTCTAGTACCTTACAAGTAAACCACTTAGAATAAAAAATCACCCTTAGTTTTTGTTAGCATTGTCTCATTTGTTTCATTGAGATATATTTTTTGTATCTCAATAACACAAATTCGTCGCTGGTGAACGCCGAAAGGATGGCTTGCAAAACCTGAACCGCCGGGAAAGAGAAACGACCCAGATGTGGACGGGAGGGAAGGAGTTGGCTGGAAGGAGGCAGTGTGTCCAGAACATGGCTGGTGAAGGCCAAAGGTTTAGGTTGGCATAGAAAATGAAACCCTAATCACTCATACGTGGCAATCAACTAGCCACCATAGTAAATTTAAAATATGATTAAGTAAAAGTAAAAAAATAAATATGTATACCGATGTCTTTATAATAGTGAGGAAGTTAGTTGTTGAAATCACAACCATTGATTTATTGGGACTACTAAGAATATTCCATCAATATTTAATCTTGTCCATACAAAACTGATTAAGTACTAAAAACCTATTAAATGTGCCCATTATCAATAAGTGTACACCTTTAGACGTAATTACAATACCCCTAGTTATCCCAATATAATTACAATTACAATTTTGAGAAAAGCATTGATCCATATAATTACAATACCGCTCGTTATCCCAAAGTGATTATATGTCGGCGACAATCCCTGAAGCGACGCATCTTAAAACACTTGGTGGTTTCTATATCATTATATATAGGGTTTTTTTTAATCAATCATATGCGAAAAAAAAGAAAGCAAATCGTTTGAAACTTGATCTTTTCTCTCGGAGTCTCTTGATTGATCTTATCTTACTGGAAAAGAAAAACAGTGATAATAAATAATTTGACATCTGCGGAATCGGGGAAGAAGAAGAAGGTTCAATTCAAAGAGGAGGCGATACCTATTAAGCAAGGAGAAGCGATAATGCAGGGAGGAGGACGTGACTTCGACAAGTATTCAGTTTTCGTAGATAATCTGGACTACTGGTGCACGGTCCAACATCTGATGACACATTTTGAGGGCTGCGGGACAGTGAACCGCATCACAATTCCTACTAACGAATTCGGGAACCCACAAGGACATGCCTACGTGGAGTTTTCAGATCTGGACAGCGTGGACAAAGCCCTTCTCCTTAATGGTTCCATTCTCCGTTCTCAAGAGATCACTGTGGCTCGCAAAAAGAAGTACCAAAGGCCAGGTAACCCCAACAAAACCACGAGGCCAGGTAACCAGGCATCCGCAGATTTCAGAACTGTTGGTGGCAATTCTAACAAATTATCACGTCCACCATATGCAAACAGAAATAACAACCGCCCCATTCAGCAGCAGCGGCAGCAACCTCCTTCTGCCTCGTCCTCCAATTCACGACCAATAGGTACCGCCGCCGCCGCTGCTAATAACGAAAATAGAAAGAACAGCAGCCGTCCCTTGCAACAGCAGCCGACGCCAGATGATGATTTCACAATCGTTGGTGCCAATCGGAACAGATCCTCACGTTCACGTCCACGTCCAGCATATGCAAACACAAACATCAACCGCCCCGTTCAGCAGCGACGTCCTTCGTCCTCCAATTCACGTTTCAGCTATGTACGACCAATAGGAATAAATTCAACCACAACCACCAATTCTGGCACCACTGCTAAAAATGAAAATACCGACAGCGACATCAAAGCTCCATGACATCATAGGATTAGTATAGATTTTAAATTTTAATATTGTTAATATTGTGAAATTTTAAATCATGCTAAGAAGAGGGAACCCTAATTTTATAAGTGTATCTTTTATTCATTATTAAGCATTTAGTTGTTTTAAATGAGTTGTTATACATAAATTATGAAATATTAATATAATCAGCATAGTCGCTAATTCGTTGTTGAGAATGTTGAAAGGTATTGACTGAGAACGTGTGTCCCTAAGATAAAACGTTTATGGTAATTCGTCTGTAGTAATATGAAATGTTTGGGTGTATTAGGTTGATAAATGGCTGCCTGTTTAGATACTAGGGTTTAATCCTACTTAATCATTTAAACGTGGCAATTACATATCCTTACATATCCTAGTGCTCCACCACCTATACCTCTCCGAAACCTAGTTTATTTGATTGATTAATATAAGATGTATATATTATTCATTTCATTCACACACACTTAGAGAGATCATCCTTCTTACTAGGCAAAGAAGAAAAAACATAGAACTCTTGCTTCGATTTGTATGAAGATGCCTAGGAATTATTTGTCATTCTTAATTAAATCCCATGCATATTGAACTGCAATAAATCAAAAGACTTCATTGCATTATGATTTGCATAGTAGACTTCTCTGAATATGGATTTAGATTATAGAATATTGAAATGTTTTCTTGTATTCTTTATTCAAATATATGAGAAGTTGCTCAAGTTAGAGTAAGGAAAAACCTATATTTGAGAAGTTGCCTAGTTTAGAGTAAGGAAAATCCTTTATATTCAATTATCTAAGAAGTTTCATAGTTTAGAGTAAGGAAAACAAAAATAAGCACATTAAAATCTTGTTATGTTAAATAGTTGAAATGAGATATGCCTCCAACTTCATAATTATGAAGCATTTAAAATAAGTAGAAAAAATATTGTTGGCAATGGGTATGAGTGAGTTTTGGGAAACTTTGAGGTAATAAGATATAGAAAAGGATATATTGCTTCAAAGGAATGTTAGTGATGATGATTGGTTGAGAAAAATTGAGATTGTATTCAAATTCATGGAGGCTATTATTAATTTGATAGATATAGACTATAAGTATCTATTTGTTTGAAGGCTAAATACATATATATGTTTTGGAAAAATGGTTAAATTTATTACAGGGTTATTACTTTGTTTAAAACAAACTTTAAATTAGAAATAACACCTTTGTTCTCCTTAAATCCCTTCCTCATGTTGAAGATTCGTAGGAATGTTACTGAGAGAGAAACAATGAAGATAATTTTATGATGCACTTAAGGAGGAATTATACCTTGTTGGAAGCTATGATGACCAATACATGAGATGGACAACCTTTTATCAAGAAAGATACCAAACAAATCCACAATACACCAATATATTCCATACCTTATGCTTAAATATCAGTATCAAAGACTCTAAGAGACACCTAGTTTTGAAGTAGCAGAATGATGTACATAGGTTCATACAAACAATGATGGATTTATTGGACATCTCACTAGGAGTTGCTTATCACCATGCTATCAAAATTAAGTATAAAATTAAGAAATATAATAAGCGAGAGTTTGGGTATGCAAATCTTCCAAAACATAAGTATGGTAAAAGAGTTTTTTTTAGGAAGTCTCTTTTGATCCCTTGAGGTCACTGGGGAAGCCTCCCTTTTGGTGAACCTCTTCCATTACTAAAACGATGGATCATCCTACTATGGTGGAAATGGCAGTTTCTTCCATTGCTATGTAATATTTGGGGGTCTTGTGGTGGGATTTGCATAGGTACAAATACTATGATAACATCTCTCATAACAATATAAGGGTTATATCAAGGATTCCTTCTTAATGAAACCATACACTTCAACATTTTTATTCGTGGGTGTTTATAACATACATTTTTCGACATTATATAACTGGCATGCTGAAGAAGAATTTATTTTATTTAAGGAAGAGTGGATATTTCTTCACTTGATCATGCCTTTAGTTTTTAGACCACATCTTTAAGAAATTCAAGAACATCACTAGGATTCATAGAAAAAACTAATTTCTTAATAACCTTGATATTTATGACAAACATTTATTTCTCTAATAATAAGTTATCTCCAATTTGAAATCTTGTGTCAAAGGAATGATCAAATAATCTTCACTAGGTTCTATTGGGTCTGAAGGAACATCCAATTCTATTGGTTTTTTTAACCTTATCCTCCTCTAATATTGTAACACACCCATTACGGAATTCAAAAATTTTCGGCCTTTTTCATTTTTTCTCCGATAAACAAAATTCTCGAATCCCTACGGGACCTGATACAGACCCTACCATCCCTTATCCATACTCATATGATCGGCAACTATGACCACAGGCCTTACTGGAGAGGTGCTCTCGGCTTTCGTGATTCGAAAAAATTGCGATGCATGTATTCCCTTGTTCATTTCGGGGTTTCATCCATCAGAATTTCGTGTCTAGCGAACACGAGGAAAACTGACCTTTGGAGATCCCAGGTTCCGAAACGTCGAACACCAAAACCATGTGTGCTAGTCCATTTTGGGACTTCGCCTATTAGGATTTTGCGATATGCGAGGACAAGAGGATTTTGCATCTGGGTCTCCCGGAAGCCGAAACTCTAAAACATCATAACCCGTCCACGCTCTATCATTTCGGGATGTTGCAAGTCGAGATTTCGGGAGTCGTGAGGAAAAGAGATTTGCCTCCAGATATCCCAGGTGCCGAAACACCAGAGCATTAAATTCTAGTCACGTTATACTCCTTTCAGGGTTTCATACATCGAGATTTCGTGATATGCAATGACAAGAGGATCTTACCCTTAGGTATCTCGGATGTCGAAACACCGAACCACCGTATCTCATCCACGCTACTATCATTTCAGGATTTCATCCATCTGGATTTCGCGATATGCGAGAATCATGAGGTCTCGCACTTGGGTTTCCCGGGAGCCGAAACTCGGAAACACCAAACCCTGAAATACACTATACTATTTCGGGATTTCACAAGTCAGGATTTCGGGGCTTGCGAGTATGAGAAGACTGACCCTTGAGTTTCCCGGTTGCCAAAACACCGAAACACTAAGGCTTACCCACGCTATACCTTTTCGAGATTTCATACTTCGGGATTTCGCGATGTGCGATGACAAGAGGTCTCGCATATGAGTTTTCCGAGGGCCGAAGTTCCAAAATGTCGATATATATATATATATATATATATCCATGAGGCTAAGTTATTTTTCGGGATTTCCCCAATCAGGGTTTCGGGAGTCATGAGGACAAGGGTTCTTACCCTATGATCTCCCAAGTGCCAAAAAGCCAAAATGCTTACCGGTCGCTACGTGTACTCTACAACTGGATGGTCTAGGTACTTATCATGGGTTGTGGGATCGACGGTCCCGATTTCTTCGTTACCTGTGAAGGTTAAAAAGGGGTCGAGACATTAACGCCTACGTTCCTTCATAAAATTTAATGGTCGTAACAAACCTTAAATCTTCTGAAGGGATCTTGTTCATGCATTTAGAAAAAGGAAGGGTAACTTGGGTATCGAACCACCGAAAGGTCATAACTCAACCACACGTTGTCATTTCAGGATTTCGTGGGTCAGGGTTTCGGGACTCGCGAGTACAAGAAAACTCGCACCTAGATACTTCGGGTGTCGAAACTCTAAAAACTCTTAATTTACCCCCACGCTAATAATTCGGGATTTCGCAAGTTGGGGTTTCGGGACTTGCGAGTGCAAGGGGACTCACCCTTGGGTATTTCGGGTATCGAAATGCCGAAATATTGAGGTCTACGAGGACCATTCTCCCTCGTGCAAGATTTTAAGACTTAAACTATAACATCCTCCTTCGGGTCCTCAGGTAATTTACACCGGGTTTTGAAGACCAGACTGGAAGGTCTTCTCGAAGGTAAGGGAGTGGTCTCGAAAGGGTGCCTTCATGGGGAAATCTATCCAAGGCATCAGGTAGGAAAAACACAGGAACAAATCTCCCAAGAGCAAACTTGAAAATCTGTATTAGTTCATCATATATATATATATAAACATAGGCCATACGTGGTCTTTCCAATAAAAACATGTAGCCATCATTTATAATCAAAACGCCATGCAGACAATCTTATACTGAAACCATTCATAATTGCACAAACTATGAACATACATGTCAGCATATAAATTTCAAGATACAAGATATAACACTTATCAGAAAAACACCAGGTGATGCAACTGTTGAGAGGGGTGCTCGTTTCCACCCAACCGTAGTTTCAGTGATTCCGAATGGATTTACCACTAGCCACCCCCGAGCTGAGACCACGATGCTGCGAGATCGAGTCTCTATTCACCAGTGATCGAGAATGAAGGTTACTCTCCTTCTTCTTTGCTATCACTCACTCTGTATTTTCCAGAGTTTCTTTTTTTTCTTTTCCTCTTTCCCTCGCGTCCCCTCTTGATCGCACACTCTTCCTGCCTTTTCTCTTTCCAGCGAGGTTGCATGTGGCACAATCTTCCTCGTGGTGGTCAGGTCTAAGGAATCTACAGATGGGCGGTTCACCCCCATCCCTCATTACTCATGAGGAGCCATTTACCTACCAACCTAGCGAGTGATTTAATTTGGGGCCAGCGAGTCGCTCTTAGTTCTCTAAGCCAATGAAGTCCAAATATGGTATTGATTTCGGTGGAAGTTAACGCCACCATTCCAGGTGCCTTCCACCACCTTTCTTTAGCCATCATGGTCTCTTTTTCAGCGCATCCCCCTCTCAGCAGTCCTGTAATATATATATATATATATATATATAATGTCAATTTACATTAGTTGACCTTATATACTAAGGTCCATTCAAAATCACACATTCACATCTTTGAGTTTTCCACAGTTCTTGGCTAGCATAATTATTTTTATAGACAGGGGGAAACAGGGTGTTACAAATATCCATAATTTCATGAGTTTTTCCTCCATGGTTTGCTTATTAATTTCATCACCCACCACTCTACTTTTTTCCATTCAAGGTGATAACACTATTCATCCCTTGCTTCATCAATATTAGATTAAGTTTAACTATAAGTTGCAATCAAGTAACAATGCAAGGATAACAAGTGAAAACATCATTAAAATTTCACTAGGGAAGAAGAAACAAACCTGACATTGTCATTAATTGAACATTAAATAAATTTGCACCACTCTACTTTCTCTCTCTCTATCCATTTCCCTCTCCCTCCCTTTACCTATCCATCCCTCTATTTCCAACCTTATGCCTCTCCTACCCTTCCTTTTCTCTCTCTTAATCCCCACCTCACTCTCTCTAGCTTCCTCCCTTAATTTCTCTTTCCCACTGACTCCCTAACTCAACCACTATATAAAACCGTCCCTCTCCCCCCATTCTCTCTCTC
>ML781356.1:173822-199956 GCA_009831015.1 Picea engelmannii | reverse complement strand
GAATTTGGCTCCAAAACTTCTTAGGATCCAACTTGTATAGTTGTGAAAGTTGCTCTTGCCTTTTATTGATATAGTATCTTTTTTTCCTTTTAATTAGGGCTTTGTACGTATTGATCTTATCGAGTTTTAAGGGCTCATTAGAAACATCACTAATGAATTTCCTAGCAATTTTACATTATTTATCATACCAATGATTGGTTGTTCTATTATTCTTTTTATAAAAAGTTTTAAAAAACAATTTATTTTATAAACATATTTCATTTACCACCCCAATAACATATTAAAATAAATTATAAGTAAAAAAATTATGTATACTAAAAAAGTAGAAATAAAATTATATCAAAATAAAATTTAAACATACATGTGAGCTAGAGTGGCATTCTATCTTTAGTCGATCATTAAGATATTGATTTTGTTTCCTCATATGATATCTATTTATAAGTATATTTTAAATACTTACCATTGATGCTTAAATATTTTTATGATTGATAGATTTCATTAACTTACCATTAACTTCTATATAGATTTCACTATCTATTTATCGAATGTTACTCATAGTTAGAAGTAGAGTTTGTGTCACACTTAATTTTTTTTAGAGATCTCTTTATGATCACTAGGTATGTTTAGTTCTGTTTTACTTGAGGTTTCAAAATTACATGGAAAATAAAATAGCACAAAGGATATGAGAGGTCAAGTAGGATGAATTTTTAGGCATTACTATAAAAAGTTTCACTAGCTCCCATTCATATAATTTCTTCATCATTGTTTACAAACCTTACGACATTTACCAGGCTTCCAATAAAAAAATATGCCTCACCCATGCATGTTTATTCATAATATGCACCAAATCTTATTGAAATTATAGGACTTTCCAATGGATCAAATAATTGTTCAAATCCTTATTTTAATAAGAAGGTCTAATACTACTTAGCATCTAAAAATTCTAGACTATACAACCCTCATTTCCCTTAGACAATAGATGATCAAAAGGCATGAGGCAGAGTTTTTTTTTCGTTTTACTTTCAGGGAGTACAAGAAGGTTGGAGTTGTAAAGACAACTCATAGGGGGCAGTAGGTCGATACCCAAAGCAAGCTTTGAAAGGGGAAAAGTTAGTAGAAAAATGAACTGCACTATTATAACTATGTTATACAATGTGGAGGGTGGCATCCCGTTTTTTATATTTGGTAAACTGAATGCGGATGGCATGGACTGGGCTACGGTTAACAACTTCAGTTTTTCCATACACCTGTGAATGGAAAGAAGAGGATTATTTGAGGGTACACCCCACGAGAGAACAGAGACTTTTCCAAAATGTACTAAGGAAATGGGAATCATGATCAAAGATAATGTTGGAGGGGAGGCCAAAATGATTCCACACATGATTGAAAAAGATATCGAAAATTTGAGTAGTGCAAGGGACAAAAATGGCCATTTTGGAGAAGCAAAACACAACCACCCAAATGGAATCATGATGAAGAAAGGTCATGGGAAGATCAATGATGAAGTACACAGAGATAAATTCCTAGGGATGTGAGGGAATAGGTAAGGGTTGATACAGGGAATACTTATGGTTGGTCGGATTTTGTTGATTGTAGAAGGTACAAGATCAGACAAATTTATCAACTTGGCATTATAAAGTAGGCTAAAATAAGTGACGTTGAAGATGTTGAGTAGTTTTAATGTGCCAAAGTGCCTGCCATAATAGGATGCATGAGCTTCACGAATGAGAACAAGGCTATCATCAATAGCAGTCACACATAGCTTCTCAATCTTAAACACAACCAAACATATTTAATTTTGTAGTATAGGGAAGAGGTCTGGTTAATGACAATAGGTTGTTGCGAGGCAGTCCAGATGGTACTAAAGAAAGGGTAAGAGGAATATAGAGGCTTCCAATATTCATAAGCAATATAATAGACAAAAAATATTTTAAGTATCTGAGGAGGAGGGTGGCTAAGGAGATCATCCATGCAATTGGTGGCCCCTTTCTTATATTTGATGACCAAGTGGAACTATTTTACATAAGCATCCCACTTCAAGTGACGTTGTTCCTTGAACTTATACTGAGAATTAATAAAAATAAAAGGATGATGATCTCCTTAACAAAGATATAGTGGTGCCATTATTTTAAGGCCCAGAGCAAGTTGTAGAATTCCTTATCATATGTACTATAGTTTTGTTTGGATTGATCCAATGTGTCAGAATGATAATCAATGGGATGTCCTCTTTGTTTAAGAACTACACCAATTGAATGTTGAGAAGCATCGATCTCAATTTCAAATGGTTGTTGAAGATCAGGAAAATGGAGGGCATGTGATTAACAAAGGGCCTCTTTAATGTGTTGGAACTTCTCTTGAGACACCAGAGTCCAAATAAAAGTGGACTGATTGGCAAAATGATGAAGGGGCTTGGACAACTGAGAGAATTGAAGAATGAATTTCCTGTAAAAACTTGTTCCTCCAAGGAAACATTTAAGGCCCACCAGGGATTGCGGAGTGGGCCATTGTGTTAGAGCATGGAATTTAGAAGCATTAGGATGGAAACCTTCTTGATCGATGAGAAACCCCAAATAAGGGAAAAAATTGGCCAAAGGAGGACGTGCATTCCTTGACCTGAAGGTGATTTATATGAAACAATTGGAGTATGTTGTGTACATGCTCTAAGTGTTCCTTGCAAGTCTTAATGAAGACCATAATATCATCCAAATAAATGACCACAATGCATCCCAATAAAGGATGGAATATATCATTGATGATACTCTGAAATTTGGTAGCGGCATTGGTGAGGCCAAAAGGAATCACGATCCATTCATAGAACCCAAATATGGTTTTAAAATATGTTTTCCAAGTGTTAGTAGCATCCATGCGCACTTCGTGATATCCCATCGTCAAATCCATATTTTTAAAATACTTTTCCCTTTTGAGATAATCAAGAAAGTCTATGATACAAGGGATAGGATAGCGATTTTTTATAGTAATCTTCTTGAGAGGCCTAAAATAGGTGACTAAACACCACTCACCTCTCTCGTTTCTGGGAATAATGATGGAAGAGGTGGTGCAATGAGACAATTCGGGTTCGATATGATGAACATTGAGAAGTTTTTCAAGTTGGCATTCAATTTACTTAGCTTCATGGGGAGCCAAACAATATGAAGGGGAATTAGGAAGAGAAACATTGAGAATGAGATCGATAGAATGCTCCATAGGGTGCCAAGGTGGAAGGCCTTCTGGAGGAGAAAACACATCAGAAAATTTAGAAAATATAACAAAAAAATCAAGTCAAATGGACTCAGGTGTATGATATGTCTTAATAGGGCACACAAAGCATAAGGAGAGATATTTGTTGTAGATTAATTGGTAGACGAAAACTTGGTCGGTGACTAGAGGAGGAGATTTCAGGGATGAAGAGGTAATAGCATAAGTTTGACCATCATGTTTGAGGTGATATTGATGGGTGCGAACATGATAGATGGAATCATGATATTCCTGGTATGGGATGCCTAAAAGAATATCCACACAATATAATGGAGAGACGTCACAAAGAATGTATTCATGGAAAGGTCCAATGGAAAAGGTGTTAGAACAATGTTGTGTGACCATAAGACGAGGTCCGTCATTACGAACCCACCCTAATTGATAAGGAGATGAATGAGGGGTGGTGGGTAGGTTTAATCGGTTCACAAAATCTTGAGACACTAAATTCTTCTGGTTGTCATTATCAATAATGAGTGTATCAAGAGACTGCTTGATTTTTCAATTGTGGGTGAGTAAAGGGGCACCTGAGATAGCATTAGAATCAATATCTATCAAAAGTATAGAGGGATATGGAGCCATGCGATTGTCTAAATACATTTCCTCAGAAGGAGGGGGCATTAAAAATGAGGATTTAGGACTATCGAAAAAAAGTGTTTTGGTAGTAGACATATTCTATAGGACACGACAATGGACAATATTATTGAAAGAATACTTATGTAATGTGCACTATTTAGTAGACGTAGGGGCATAGGTATAATTTGTATAGGAAGGCGCGAAGGAGGAGTTAGGACAAGAATGAGGGAATTTCAAGCGATGGGATATCTTACACTCAATTTCTAGAGCATGGGATAAGTTATTATGCAGAGTGTTGTTCCTAAGATTGTCCTTATGTCTCAAAGAACAATGTTAGGAATCATGAATATAAAATAATTTTTTGAAAGGTGCTTTTTCTTTCATTAGTTATATAAGAATTAATCCTCAAATGAAATTAATGAAAGAACATAACAGAGGTCGTCTTTTGTCGTCTGAGTCGATTTATAAAATAAAATGACGTGGGAGAAACTTACAAAACTATTAAGAAAAATGAGGCATCAATACAATATGAATCTTACCTTGTTCACAGTAGAAGAAAATAAAGAATGCACCCTTGAAAGGATATAAGATACATTAATCCAGGTAGCTCACAGGTCTTGTATTTACTTATAGAAAATACAGAGGAAAAATTGCTTTCTTATCAAACAACCGATAAAATGTGACTACAGTAGTAGTAGCACTAAATTGCAACCACTCACTTATCAAGGAATGACATAAAGAAAAGTTAGAAAAATGAGATATAGGAGAATCACATAACTCAAACTACAAAAAGGTTGGAATCTCAGTCTGCACTTGTATTAATTCTCACAAAAGGAGAGTTTTTCTTATTACATATGGAAATAAGCAGCCTGTGTTAAGTCCTCAAACTATGTATTTATACAAAAAATTTCTCAACCCTAAGCGGTTGGAATTCTCATAATTCAAAAACAGTAAATATTACAATATATAAAATTTGATGAGTTTCATTTGCATCTTATCTGTCTCTTCGCCTGCTGGCAGAGACATTTCTTTTTCTTGTCCTCCAACTCAAAAACAACTGGCCTGTAATCATGACCTGCATAAATAGTATGCATGTGTTATCTCAATTGATTCCAAATGTGTTGGCTTTCCCCTATTCGACGCACTGAACACATCTGCCTACGAACTGCACCACTAATCTGGAAGACCTTGTTGTGTCATTTGCCTCAAAAGTATATAAATTATTTTATATGTGAGGTAGCATATCCTCCATTCTCCTGGCTTCTAGCAATATAGACTGTATCCATAGACTAGGATTGACTATCCACTTATTAATCTGAATAATATCAATTTGTTTTAATTGTTGGATTTCGGCCCGAGCTTATTTCATGATTGTCTTGGAATTGAGTTGATTATTTGCTATATCAATTTTCCCCATGGCTTCAAAGATATTTTCTCTTTCAATGTTCAGTGACTCTTTGTCGAGTGAATAAAATGATTATTCACAAGCTTTCTTCGCTTCCCTTGCTAAAATTTTACTTTCAACTATATTGGCCTCCCAGGTCTTCAATATTATATCACCTCGAGTTTTCTTTAAAAGAGACAATCCAGAGACCTTGGCTACTTCGTATTTTGCTAATGACAAAACTGCCTCCTGGAAAGTAGCTCGATTGGCAATGGACTCTCTTTCCTTTAAGTAAATGTTATTTAAAGAATGTTCTACCTCCCAATAATAGTTTTGGACAACTTCTACTTTAGTAAAAAGGTTTTGTTGTGTTGATTCCAGCTTCTCGTGCACCTCCAAAGCCTAGGCTTGGAAAACCTCCATATCAAATATCGTGTTCTCAGTCGAGTTTATTTTAGCTTGCAGTTGTTTGACCAAATCTCCTTGTTGGATGGCCACTTATTTACTTGCTTGTGAATTTTTATGCATTTCATAAAGACTGATTTTTAGTTGTTGAATTTCCTTTCTATCATAGGCTCTGATCTGCTCAAAACCCTTATTCATCTCATTTCTCACACTTTGTTCCACAGTCTTTATTTGGTTTTGCAACTGTTTCACCAACATATCCTTCTGCTTCAGTTGTTCTGCTGGATTCCCAATAGAACATTGATTTGTTGTGGCAAAAGCTCCCAGAGTGTCTTCCATTTCCACAGCAAATTCCTCCTCCCATAAGGCTTGACCATCATATAGAACTCTATGCCTCTTGACAATTGCACCCTCCTTTTGGTATGTTTCTCTTTTCATTACATCCCTCCTCTTCTTGTTGTAGAAGAAGTCGGAAGGGGGCATTTCTTCAACCGAAATAGGAGTGAGATCCTCTCTATATACAACTTCAGCATTTAGGTTCCCCCTACTCGACTGTAGAGGTGTGACAGATTGGATGGGACTGCCTAACTCAATGGATGGTCGTTGCCTTGTTGTGTTGGTGGTCGATCTATCTGGTGTGGACGATGTTGTTTCCTTTCCTTTTGTTGGGGCTTAGAAATGTCCTATTTTTATCCATCTTTCCCTTCATCATTTTCCACATTTCATCGCCCCATTAACCTTTCATGATATCATTTCCATAAATATACTTGGGTTTCACCTTATTTCTCTCCACTTTATTCATTTTAGTATTTAAAAAGAATTTGTGATTAAATGTTAGAAAATCAACATGTTTTCATATATATCTCAAATATGTGTGAGCTTTGTAATGTGTAGGAATATGTGAAGGATTAATTCAAAGGACTTCTCGAATACTTCCTCCACCATTTCAATATTTGAGGTGATAATTCAAGCCATTCCAAGGAGAAGATAATGGAGATTTGGTTGGAATATCTTATCCAAGATATATGAGAGATATGTGTGAGGATTTGAAGGGATTATATTTTGTAATAATGGGAAATAGGTTGAGAGAAAAGTGGATCTATAATAATGAGATGGTTATCTTATCTTCAAGGCTCTCATGTATAAAAGAGAGTGCTCTCTCTTCATGAGGATTCAATACGAGTTAGATTATGTAATTAGAATCAGAGTAGTCATTAGAATTAGAAAGAAAAAGGGATTCTTAGCTTTGATTCATGGTTTTTTGGTTTCATGCTTTCATTATTCTTTTATAAAGATTGATTTGATTATTATTGCTTCATTGGTGAGAGCTCTCATGTGGTGTTGTGCCATTTAACTCTTCACTTGTTGTATTTTCTCTTCCTTCATGTAGTTCTCCATTTCTAGATTAATTCCATTTATGCAATTTCCCATTTCTAGATTAATTCCATTTATGCAATTTCCCATTCTTAGAGTAATTTCATTTACTCAACTAGATTAATTCAATTCCAAGTCGTGTGTTAGATTAATGATTCTATTTCAATCGTGTGTTAGATTAATGATTCTAATTCAGTCGTGTGTTAGATTAATGATTCAATTTCAGTTGTAGCTTAAACATTAGATTAGATTAGTCTCGCTTCAATCTTGCATATACTTTGCGTGTTCTTCATCAGTTTACGAACCTCGGGTTGACAAATTAGATAGTTGGGCAAGTCCTACAACTCAATTAATACAACATTATTTTGGCCCAATATAACAACTGTCATTCCCTTGTCACGATTATTGTTCCTTTTGTTGTTCATTTGAATGGAACGATTGGTGTTCCTTTTGTTGTTCATTTGAACGGAATGATTGTTGTTCCTTTTGTTACGATTGTTGTCCCTTTGTAGGGGTCGCATATCTAGAGGATGGGTATTGAAAACGGAAGGTAAGTAGGCGACAAGCAAAATGCTTGTGCCAATGACTACCTTTGGATGATTCATAGAGGTTATATTTTAAGACATCTTTAGAGCCAAACACCTTTCTTTGAAAAAGCTTCAATTTGAGCTTTAGTTTTATTACCAGGTGAATTAGGTGATGTGGTGTTTTCTTTCTGTGTTGAAACATCAATTTTCTTCAAACTTTTCTGAGTGTCTTTCCCACTGGAACTTCCTGTTTCTAAACCTTGAATCTCAATCTCTTATGTAGACGAAGGTGTTTGGATTTCTCCCTACAAGACTTTAGGTAGACTATTTCTCCGGTGTCCTTGAAAATTATAGAACTCGGCTAATTTTTCTGGAGCTAGAGTCTGGAATTGGCTCAACACTTCTTGATAAGATATCTCTCCTCGTAATATCTCATCGTGTGGGGAATCTTCATGCTCGTATCTCTTGAGATTGTAAAAATCCATGTGATTCCCCACCATCTTATGGGGATCGTGTTTCTTGAATTCAATATTAAAAATATTAATATCTTCTAGGGTCATAGCCTCTGCTTTTGAGTGCTCAAAAGCTAACAGTGAGAACATACCAACCTACAAAGGAAAAGCGGGCCATACCTTTTTCTACGTAGCCTCTAGTTCTTTACTGATTTCGCCTAACACAGTTTTATGTGCTACTTCTCGGCACACCAATCGATTTGGAAGAAACTATGGTAAGGCATGTGGATGGACGGAACATCCAAAAACCCTGATATAAGATAAATGTTCTGCAATGTACCAATCTTATATTTTTCCCAGGTTGTTCACTATATTGTCGAAAATCCTGGGAGGTGGGCAACCATATATAGCGATATGCATAGGCACCACCACATAGCTGTATATTTCGTAGAAGAAATCCTTTGATTTATCCTCACATAGATTGGATTGATAAAAATGTATCTGTTCAACGTTGGTCGGAGTCCAGCTCCAGCCCATCAAAGGAAACGGTGTCATGGAACAAGCAACATCCATGATGTATGCCAACATGTAGAATGTGACAGGTTTCCCTCTCGCTTTCAATGATTGATATTCTGTGATTTCCCTGACCAAATTATCAGATAATATTTTGTCCCAATCGAAGGAATACCCTTATGCTATTGTATGCATGATTGGTACCCATGGTAATTATAAATGAGCACAGTTTTCCTTCCCGAAAAGTCGACATAACATCATGGCTACATACATCATGTGAGGTTATAATGAAGCAACGACATATACGCCATGGGTATCTACTCCAATTTCTCACGACACGAGCACCAATCCTTGATCAAGTCAGGTAAATTCCTTCTGTATTGCGTGCATTACTTGTTGTCGAATTCCCTTAGGAAAATGGCATTATAAATGTAATTGGGAACTAGAGACAATTTGTACATCACCTGCAAATGCTCTGGTTGGAAGGACCCAACTGCAACTTTTTGTGAGTTGCAGATACTCCTGGTTGAGAGGTCAACGTTCTCCAGTGCCCAACCAATCATATCATTATAAGGCACGAGCCTTGGTTGTGTCACTATTTTATGCAACTCTAATTGAGCAACATATGTGTATTTAATAACCTTGGTTTCAATCGTCTCATCACCCAAATAATCTAGGAAATTGGTCAATTCATATTGTAGAATATAAAATATCTTTGTCCAGGTTTTCATTGTATCTATGGTTCTGGGGGAAGTGTCTGAGAGGACGTATGTGTTAGGGTTCAAGCTTTCACCAAACACTTTAGATTTTTTCCTTGGAGCCATGATATCATGAGCTCGAAACTCTATTACATGTTACAGGAAATGTGCAAAACTTCTTATCTTGCTAAAGCTTTCTCTGTGCAAATGAAAATGGAATTCAAACTTCAATATATATTTTTTTACCTTAAGAGTATCAATTTGCATACCTTTACTGGCAATGTATTCACTTTCCTTAATGAAAAGATTTAGGCGATGGTCTAAGATCTTATTTGAAATCATTGTTGTAGATTGATTATTAATGACATTAATGGTTGGTGGTTCGTGATCAGGATATGTGAAATAATATTTGAATTTACCCGAACTACGATTTAATGAAAAATTAACATGAGATAAAGTGTTTATCCCATTAACTTAATCACATTTAAATTTAATTCTTATTCGGGCTTTCAGACCTCGAGGTATCCGATAATAGCTTGATATATGATTTTTGAAGCTCAAAATCACGTAGGGATTAATTATTTGCTAATTGTATTTACTATTTTATAAACATTTTTTAGTGTCTATGATATTTCAGGAGTTCATACTTCATGAATTCAGAATGCGATGGATGATGAATATCCAAACTCCAAATGTGTGAATCTAGTAATTAGCCTTTAATCGAGATTAGTTTATTTAACCAAGGTTTAAATATTTCGAGGATTTGCATTTTGTAGATTCACAAGTTAAATTTTTGTCATTTTCCTGAAGGACCACTTCCCACAATGACATGTTAAAACTTAGGAAGGTAGACGTGTATATGGTGACTAGGATATATTGAACACTTTTCACATATTGGGACTTTGAAGACAAGACATGTTGAAACACCTGAAGTACAAAACTTCGAAGATCGAAACTCCAAAGTATTCTCTAGGGGTTTGACCTTTTAATAATCAGGCGGCTCCAAAGAAACTCGGGAAAAAGGATCGTTTGATCAAATGGAAAACTTCATCAATGGTGAGAATCAAACGCACTTTATTCTTACTTTAACTGGGAAAGAAAACTATTTAAATTCTAAAGTTTAGAAAAATATATGTGTTCCAGCATAAGCTCCATCTAGGGATCGCGTCTCCCTGCAAGACGCAAAATAAAAGTAGACCAAGCGCCTTTATTGGGGTAAATGGAGGCATAAGTGCCTTTATTGGGTAAATGAAGTCATTATTTCATTTATGTGAAACACATTCGCAAAAGGATAATACTGAGAAAAAGAGTTTCAACCGAAACTTAGAAAACCTTAAAACACATCGAATCATAACCTTCAGTTAGGCTATTTGAAATTCCTCTTTCTTAAAACTATACTCGGATTTGTTTAAGATAATCAAAGTAAATTTGGCTGAAATATCGAGCTTTGATCGATTTCATTCGCATCAAGGTTAAGTATATGTGTCATATTTTATGTGGATCTCTCGTTGGTTCAGAATGTAAATCTCACTGAAAAAGAATTAGATATCAGAGTATACCATGTAGATACATATGACAACCACATAGATATCATAGATATTTCTTCACTACTAGCGAACATGTTCAGTACCCCGGTGAAGTTATCTACTTCTCCCATTGAATTTCCTTTCACCACTTCAATTAGTAATTTAGAATTTAAATGTTGAGATGAAGGAAATCATTTAATGAATTTCCTTTCATCGTCTCTTTTTGGGAAAAATGGGGGCAATCGATTTTTCGAATTTCCTTTCACCATTTTCCTTGGACTAGATGGGGGAAATCATTTTATGAATTTTCTTTCACCATTTGTCTTATATTTTAATACATGAAGTGGGGGCATTCAATTTGTATGTAACATACAAGGGATGATGTTTGTTTGAAATATTCAAAGGAAAGGTCTGTCATAATTTTTTAGTATACTCCGAAACTAATTTTCTTTCAATATTCAATACATATTCACCTATTGAGAAGATTTTATAGGGGATTTTAAATTTTAGGGGTCAACCTTGATTGAACTAGTCAGTTTAAAACTAGATAAGAGAGCTAAAGTTTTTTTTTTTTAAGTAAAAGGTAGAACCTGTTGTATTAAAGATTCAGAAAAAAGGAGTGTACATGACACATAATCACCAGTTGTCCTGCCTGTGTAGGAAACCAGGACAGTTGGCTATCCCACAGTAGTATGCAACAAATACAGAGAGTGTAGCACCACCCTGCCCATAGGAAACCAGGGAGTGTATTCATGTTTAACAGAATTCTGGTAATGGAAATTCTAAATCTATCTAGGCTATCAACTAGAGGACTACAGTCCTGGTAAACTACGACAGCAGACAAAATGAAAAACATGCAGACAGAAAGACCTATTAACCGGCACTCCCGTTATCATCCTTCACTTCTTCCTCGCTGACTGGAATGGAAAATGGTTGTGCACAAGTTGGGCATTGGTGCTTAGGAGTGGCATTGGAGTAGGCCGTATAAAGCATGTCCAGACGCTGGCTAACGCAGACCGCTCGGAATATCTGATCGTCGACCAAGCTTCGAACTTCAAAAATGAGTTGCAGCTGCTCTGAGAGAAAGAGAGGTGGTGAAGGTGGCATCGGCAGCTTGTCGTCTTTTCCCAGGCGTCCTGCATCTTCTGCTCCTCCTATATCCACCGGTGGCTCCTCCTCAATTATACATGGCACTGCGCAGGGGTCTGAGGATTCTTTGGCGCAAGGTATTGCCGCTGAGTCGATGAAGTAAGTTGGGGGGTCCCAATTGTTGGGGACTGTAAAAATTTTACTTTCTGAGAAATCTAGTGGGAGCTCAATGCTCAAGTATTCTTCCACAATTGTTCCTGGAGGTGAGATTGCGGCTATCATCGCCTGTCGTCGCCTCTGCTTGGCTAAGTTCATCGTGCGTTTGAAATTCTGGTGCCTCTTTCTTCTGGAGTCGACTGTATACCAGCCAGCTCCCCTACGGGGCCTCCCTCTCACCCTCGGTATGGCTAGAGCGAAGTTCAGTGCTGAGTCGTCGAGAGCTCTGTTACAGCCTCGTTGATCGGGAAGCTTCCAGGGCACAATAGAACTCCCAGGAGGGCTGGTGGAGGGATAAAATGCGATGATAGCCATTAAATCCATGAGATTAATGCTATGGCTGACCGGACTGAAGTCGCTCATGCAGGGCCTCATCGGAGAGCGTTGGCGGTCGGAGAAAGTGCACCTCATAACTCACGAAGTGTGTGGTGAGGGCCGATATGAATGGCCTCCCCCACCTCCTCGCCACGTCCCTCGCTTTCAACTCATGTCACCCCATTCGGGGCGATAAGAGAGATAAATTTATTAGGATTAACCTAAACATATTTTCTTTCAGTTAAGTTGAAAGGGATGTATAAATTTTTTCCTAACATTATTTTGAAGACATGTTTCTAAGTTTTCAAAGTTAAGGTGAAGTCTTTTCTCTCTATGAAGACCAGGGAGAGGTATTGAGAATCAAAAGAAAATAAAACTTGAGTATGGGTAGGATAAATCATAAAGCATATTCCAATGTTTTGTTGTGAACCAGGTCAATCCTACACAAGTTGGTTCATTGATTCTCGTATTTTCTTTTTTATAAATTTTGTTTCATTTTTTATTTTAATTTTAATTTTGTCAAAACTCAGAGAAGACTTTTAGGATTAGGCTGTAATTCTTATATTCCTATGGTTGTTGATCAGGTGACAATATTTATATGGATGAGACTTATTTCATATTTAGTGAGATCCCCTTGAAAATTTATCCTGGGTCAATAGGGTGAAAGCTCATACCTCAGATTTTCTTTATATTTTCAAAAAGTAAACCATTTATTTATCAACTGTTTTGAGAGAAAGCCAATGTTCTAAAAAGTGAGTGTTGGTTCCGATACATCCTTATATCTCAACTATCAGCAAGTATTCTGCATTAAAATAAGCATGATAAATGTTAGAAAATTCTGAAGAAAAAGAAACGATAGGCGTTACTTGTTTTTTATATTTTTGTTTTTATGAAATCAACAAAACTGGTCGTATTTACAGTGAAAGTAATAACTTACCAAAGAAACGAAAAATTGCAAATCAAAACATGAAAATAAAACTGGTATGTACAATGGGAACTCGGAATCAAATTATTGCATGAAGTGTTTTAGGTAACACCCATTGATAGGGGTGTTAAGGATATTCCCATAAAGGTTTTCTAATAAGAAAGAATTATTTCCTTCAGAAGCTGTGATCTTGAAAGGTCCAAACTATATGTGATCAAACTTGTCATGCTTTCTTGCATCTTCCTTTCTGGCACCCCACTTCAAAACTAAGTCATCAGGGAGAAACTCCCTATCTTTAGATTTTTTTATCAAACAGAGATTTCATGTTGTCTTGATATTTTTGAAGTTTCTCATCCACTTCAACCCTGTTTTGTTGTACTTCAATTAACTAGTTTATTCTTCTAGTAACATTGTTAGGCTTTTCCTTCGCATCTTGCCAAACCTTCATCACGGGCAGAGCAAGAATTATGGGGAGGACTACATCAGGATCGTACACCATCTGGAAAGAAGACATTCCGATTGACTTCTTAGTGCCGATGCGATTTTCCCATAAAGCATATTTCAAATGAACATTCCATTCTTTCTTATTTTCAATTAGCTCCTTTTTAATTATAGCGATCAAGATCTTATTTGATGATTCAGATAATTTTTTTCCCTGAGGATATTAGTTTGTGGAATGTCCTAGTACAATATTGTACTTTTGACAAAAACTGACCATCACCATGGATTTGAAGGCTTGGGCATTATCAATAACTATCTTTCGAGGACAACCAAATCTAGATAAAATGTTTTCTTATAAGAAATTGATCACCACTGAGTCTATAGCATTTCGTGTCGAGATGGATTCTACCCATTTAGTGAAATGGTCTGTGGCGGTTAAGATCCATTTATGTTGTGCACTTGAATGTGGATGTATTTCTTCGATGAAATCCAGACCCCATTGTTGAAATAGAGCTTCTGTTTTGAATGAAATCAAGGGTAGTGTGGGAAGCTTTTTCTTGCATGAGAATAGTTGACAGGGGTTACAGGCTCTAACTTTAGTATTCATGTCGGTAAAAAATTTCAGCCAATAGTATCCAACCCTCAATATTTTATAGGTCGTTTCTCTCTAGGCGTGATGTCCTCCACACACCCCTTCATGAAACTCATTTATGATGTTCTCCATTTCAGATTCTATTAAGCATCTTAATAGAAATCCTAGGGGATCCTTCCAATACAGTTGGTTGTCAATGATGAAATATTTCACCGCATCCAGCTTCAATGTTCTCACTTTGGAGGGAGTCATATCACTTGGGTGTTGAAGATTCAGGAGGTATGAAACAATATCACCATACCAAGACGAGGAAGAAATTTTTTCTTTAATCTGAGTTACAAGTGTCTGCACATCAAATTCTTCTATATCTGGAAGGTCTCTGTAACTTTGCATATGATTTGTCCCGAGTGCTCTGAAATTTGATTCAGCTAATAACTTAGCCAGGCCCTGACCCTTGACGATTTTGGTCAGTTTTACCTCAAGATCGAATTCCTGGATCTTGGCTAGCCATCGGCCTCTCTTTTTTTCACTATCTGGTTGAACCGATATATCTTTCACAGAGCTAGTTGGCACGTAGGCAATTACTTTGGAATGCAACACGTAAGTCCTGAAATATTTGAGGGTTTTCACCATTGCATAAGATTATTTTTCCAATATATCATATTTCAGTTCGACGTCTCTAAAAATTTTGCTGAAAAATGCTATCAGTTGCTCAAAACCTTCATCGTTCTTCTGTAAGAGCACGACCATGATAGTATGTTCGGAGGCGAATGAGAAAATCAAGAATTCTTTCATATAATCTGGGTTGGCCAGCACTGGTGCTTCTCCTATAACTTTATTGATGCGTTCAAAGGATGCTTTAGCTTCAGTTGTCCATTTTACCTTGTTGTCTTTCTTGAGCATATCTTTAATCAATTTAACAATTTCAACGAAATTTGGGATGAATCTTCTTAAAAAAATTATTTTTCCTAAAAAAGACTGGATTTCCTTTATGTTCCAAGGAAAATTTATTGTATCTATAGCTTCAACCCTTTTCAATTCAATTTTGATTCCTTCCCTAGATACTATATGTCCCAAAAGTTTACCTTCCTGCATTGCAAAATGAGACTTCTTGGGATTTAGAGACAAACCAAGTTTCCAACATTTCTCGAATGTTTGTTTGAGGTGTACCAAGTGCTCTGCATCAGAATTATAAAAAACAGTTAAGTCATCGAGATAGATGAAGAAAAACTTATCTCTCTCACTAACAAAGGTTATTTCCATTGCTCGTTTGAAAGTGGCCCTTGTGTTCATCAATCCGAATGGCATTTTGTCTTACATGAAAATACCCCATGGAGTAGTAAACACGATTTTTTCTTTGTCATCTTCATGGACTGCAATTTGATTGTAACCTGAAAAGCCATCAATCATAGACATTTTGTTAGCCCCAACCACTTTTTCCAAAACGTGATCCATTTTAGGAAGTGGATAATTGTCTTTAAGGGATTATATGTTTAGATTCCTGAAATCCACGCAGAGTCTGATTTCACTGTTCTTCTTCCTAACTAGAAATAAGTTGGCTACCCACTCAAAATACCTGAGTGGAACAATAATCTTTGCATCAAGGAGATTTTTTACCTCCCTTTTTATTACAAGAAAGAGTATAGGGTTTATCTGTTTGACTTTTTGCCTGAAAGGTTTGATGCCCTACTTTAAAGCGATTTTATGTTCGACGACAGTGGCATCATAAGTTTTCAGTTCGTCGTAAGACCAAGAAAAGGCATCTTTGTATTGTTTGAGTAGTTTGACATACTCACTTTTCATTTCGGGTGGAAGGTATTTAGATATTTTGACCATTTTAGGGTTTTCCTTAGTGCCTATATCACAATCTTCCACCTCTTCAGGTTGAGGTTGCAAAGTAGACATTAGGGGTATGTCATCCTGATCAAATAATATTTATAAAGGGATCAGACCCTTGGGAATATGATTATTTTTCAGCACCAACATGTGGTGATCGACAATATTATCCTGGAACTTCTGAGGATATTCACCTTCCTACATGATCCAAGTAGGGTCATTCTGATTTTCCTGGTCGATATGAATTTCGAAAAATTCATCAATCATTTCTAGAAATTGCTTGATCTACCCATCGTCTTCAAAGACCTTCCAGTGATGGAAATTATTTGGAATTGAAGGCTTGTGCCTCATTTCTATGTGATACTTTAGCTTTAGGATGCTAGGTGGCATAAACGTAGCATCTTCTTTCGCTAGAGAATCATCTTGTTGGTTTTCTACCTTGGGCATATGATGAATATTAAATAATGAGAAAAAAAATTCTATCAAATCCTAGGCGCAGTTACTGTAGGATATTAGCCTTGGATGTTTGGCTTGGTACTGCAGCCTTATTTTTTTTATAATTAGTTTTGTGTCACCGTAAATTATTAGATTTTCAATTTTCAATTTCCTGGCAGCTTCCAATCCTAAGACGAGAGCTTCATACTCGCATACGTTATATGATTATTCATATAGTCAATGTCCCACTGTAATATTTATAAGAAAGGGATAATGAATTCATCTTCGGGTGCCAAAAACAACACCCAAAATTGTGCTCCTTCCTAAGATGAAGCACCGTCAAAAAAAAATTTCCAAAGCCCTACACTATTTACATTTTTGTTTGTTTTTTCTATTTTTTTTTTGTTCTTCTGTAAAATTTTCTTCTACATATTCATTGAAACCATCATAAATTGATAATATACAGTTTCATAGATCTTGATCGGCAACATATACCGGGTAATTATTTGGGTTATGTGGGTCACTTACAGTATATGCCAACCTTGTCTCTTTGTATAGACAGGTGAAATTTCGACCGAAGATCGGGATCGTAGAATACATCATATCTAGCTAATGTGATCCTCCAAGTTTGGCACCCTAATACCTAGATAGTAACATGCCATACTTTGCAGGGACATCAACAATGACTACATACATAAGAATTCTCTTTACCGGAATATGTGAAATATTAACCACCAAATATTTAATCATACCCAGACATTTAACTTTTCTTGAATCAAAAGAATACAGATCTTGGTATGGTCTAGAAACTTCCAGACCCAGTTTTTCCATAATAACTTTGGGCATTAAGTTGTGGGATGCTCCAAAATCCAACATATAGTTATGGAGTAGGTGATCATGCATAGTCAGCATAATATAAAAGGAGCGAAAGAATCTTTGGAATTTTCAATATGTGGACCAAACATTATAGTGGGTCTATCATATTCTAAATTAATAAAATCTGCATGACTTTCAGCATCTAAGAAATTTATCATCTTGGCAATTTGTTTTCTATACGTCACATTTTTTGCCAGTTCAACCAAAGGTACCAGAATTTTGATTTTATTAATTTCGTTTTCCATATTGAAACTTCTTATTGTCTTTTCGGCTTCTCTAGTTGAGCTCCATGTTTCCCTTTTTTCTAGCCTGTTAGTCTGCATTGCTTTTGTTTCAGTTGTCTTTGTTTTAGCATCTTGCGTTTCAACTGTTTTTATTTTAGCATCTTGCATTTCAACTGTTTTTGTTTTGGCTGCTTGAGTTTCAGTGGATGGTTGAGTTGCTTCATTCGTTTTACTTCTCAAAAAGATATTCTTCAGTGGATCAGTTGTATAATTTTTATCTCTAGGTCTTAAATTATATTTCTGTTGAAGCTCGACCATTATAGAGTTGGTGATTCCTTGATAACTAGACTCTCCCAGATTATTTATACTTTCCTCATTTCCAGACACAGTTTCTTGGTTTAAATATTTTTTGTGTTCCTGTCTGGTTAGGTGAGGTTCTCGGTCATCATCATTGAGATTGTTTATATCTTCATCTAACCCCTCATAGTATTTCATGTCATCACTTTGCATGAAGTTCTCTATTTTAAAAGGGTCTTTGATTTTTTGGTCCTCGTTTTTTATTTGTCTATGCTGGATCTGGGGGTTGGGGTTTATTTTGAAATCTCTCTTATAAAATAGATCATTCTTAGCTTGGTCTAGTTCCATTCTAGATATTTTTTTTGATAAATCTTTGATTATCTTAGCCATGTCATCCATTTTTTCCTCCGAGGACCTCCCAGATCTGGAGGGTCCTGCTTGTTCTCTGAAGTGTCTAGTTTCCTTGGTTCTTATCTCGACCTTGGATTTTAGTTTACCTGATGCCATCATGTTCAACTCAATTTTGAGGGCGTCGTCTTGCATTATTGTGAGGTCGACAGATCTCCTTTCCCTCAAAACTAGGGCAAAGTCGGGCTTGAAAGCCCCTGCAAAAGTCACTTTAGTTGTGGGTTGAGAGGGTTTAACTTCCGTTGGGATCTTATGATAAATCTTGTTAAACCTCTATGTGAAATCTAGGACTGACTCATAATTCTTTTTCCTCAGGGCCCCAAACTCTGTTAGATAATACAAGTGATCTTTCTTTTCTCCCCATTGTCTCAAGAAAGCATTTTCTAGTGTGTCGTAAGATCCTATGGAACCTACCGAGAGCCCTCGAAACCAGAGTCTTACTTGTAATTCAAAATTTTGCACTAAAAGTCTCAAGTAAACATCCTTGTTCTCAATGCCGAGGATATCAGTGAATTGGTCGAAAAATTTTATATGTTCTGTGGCATTTAAATCTCCTTCTCCTGTGAATTTCGGTAAGTTTTTCATATAATTTTCTGGTAAATCATGAAGGACAGGGGGAAGGAGTAATGGAGCATATCTAGTTGCCACTTTAGAAAAAAGCATAGGGGATGGAGGTAGTCCTTGACCTTCTCCTCCTCCAGGGCCACCTCCGACAACACCTCCTCCGCCACCTCCTCCAACAACGACCATTGATATTCTAGGGGATGAACTCTGAGAGATATACAGGGGAGTTTCAAAAATCTCAAGGGGCCGAAGTGGTGACCTTTTGACTTCTTCGGAATGTGGCAAAGGAAAATATGGGAAAAGGTCATTGGGAGATGAAAACCCTAGGAGAGGTGGGAAAGGTAAATGTGGGTTGGTTTCTTCGGACTTATAGGATGTATAAATAGGTGAACCAATAGGGGATGACTCAAGGTATAAGATGCACTCCTCGGGATTTCGGAGATTGGAAAATTTGGTTTTGGGTGATGACAGGGTAGACAAAAAATTAATGATCTTGGGTATAGACAAGGATATTCTATTTGGACTATTCTGGGTACTAGAGAAGTTGGTCTCAATCTTTATTTTAGGTTCGTTAGTTGAGGCCTCCGTAGACGATGTTTTTTTTAAGTTTTCTTCGGGAGTTAACCTTTTGACCGAAACCTTAGTATCAACTGGAGTTATTTTGGGTTGGTGCTTCTTACCTGAAGATGAGGTAGTATACTTGAGGTATCCCTTGGATTTTAACAACTTTTCAGGATTAGATACGGGCATAGTCTATTGATCGTCTGGGTTCTTCCTGGTATTATTTATATCAAATTCCATTTTATTTATAGTGGAGTCACCAAGTGAAAAATAAAAAATTATCCTTATCACTGTATTCAATTTTGTTTCACTATCAAAGAGAGAAACTCATCATGTTGTTCTCCCAGGGAAAAATAACTTTGTTTCTTCGTCTCCGACAACGACATCAAAAATATGTTGTTCCTAATATTGTCCTTAAGGCTCAAAGAACAACGTTAGGAATCATGAATATAAAATAATGTTTTGAAAGGTGATTTTTCTTCCGTTAGTTATATAAGAATTAATCCCCAAATGAAATTAATGACATAACAGAATAGAGATCGTCTTTTGTCGTTTGAGTCGATTTATAAAATCAAATGACGTGGGAGAAACTTACAAAACTATTAAACAAAATGAGGCATCAATACAAGATGAATATTACCTTGTTCATAGTAGAAGAAAATAAAGAATGCACCATTGAAAGGATATAAGATACGGTAATCCAAGTAACTCACAGGTCTTGTATTTACTTATAGCAAATACAGAGGAAAAATTGTTTTCTTATCAAACAACTGATAAAATATGACTACAGTAGTAGTAGTACTAAATTTCAACCACTCACTTATCAAGGAATGACATAAAGAAAAGTTAGAAAAATGAGATACAAGAGAAACACATAACTCAAACTGCACAAATTTTGAAATCTCAGTCTTCACTTGTATTAATTCTCACAAAAGGAGAGTTTTTCTTATTACACTTGGCAAGAAGCAACCTTTGTTAAGCCTTCAAACTATGTATTTATACAAAACCTTTCTCAACCCTAAGTGGTTGGAATTCTCATAATTCAAAAATAGTAAATATTACAATATGTAAAATTTGATGAGTTTCATTTGCATCTTCTCTGTCTCTACGCTCGCTGGAAGAGACGTTTATTTTTCTTTTCCTTCATCTTAGAAATAGTTGGCCTCTAAGCATGACCTGCGTAAATGGTATGCACACGTTATCTCATTTGTTTCTAGATGTGTTGGCTTTCCCCTATTCTACACACTCAACACATATGCCTACGAACTGCACCACTAATCTGTAAGGCCATGTTGTTTCATTTGCCTCAAAAGTATATAACTTATTTTCTATGTGAGGCATCCTATCCTCCATTCTCGTGGATTATAGAGATATAAACTGTAGGCGTAGACTAGGATTGAATATCCACTTATTAATCTGAATAATGTCAATTTGTTTTAATTGTTGGATTGTGGCCCGGGCTTCTTCCATGCTTGTCTTGGAATTGGGTTGATTCTTTTCTATATCAATTTGCCCCATGGATTCAAATATATTATCTCTTTCAATTTCTAGTGACTCTTTGTTGAGTGAAGAAAATGCTTCTTCACAAGCTTTCTTCGCTTCCCTAGATAACCTTTTACTTTCAACTATATTGACCTCGCAGGTCTTCAGTATTATATCACCTTGAGTTTTCTCTGAAAGAGACAATCTAGAGACCTTGGCTACTTCATCTTTTGCTGATGAAAAAATTTCCTCCTGGAAAGTAGATCAAGCGGAAATGGCCTATATTTCCTTTAAGTAAATGTTATTTAAATAATGGTCTACCTCCCGATAATAGTTTTGGACAGATTCTACTTTAGTAAAAAGGATTTGTTTTGTTGATTTCGGCTTCTCGTGCACCTCCAAGGCCCGGGCTTGGAAAACTGCCATATCATATTTCGTGTTCTCGGTCGATTTTATTTTAGCCTGTAGCTGTTTGACCAACTCTCCTTGTTGGATGGCTAGTTCTCTACTTTCCTGTGAATTTTTATGCATTTCATCAAGTCTGATTTTTAGTTGCTGAATTGCTTGTCTATCATAGGCTCTAATCTTCTCAAAACCCTTATTCATCTCATTTCTCACACTTTGTTCCACAGTCTTTATTTGGTTTTGCAACTGTTTCACCAACATATCCTTCTTCTTCAATTGTTCTTCTATATTCTCAATCTAACACTGATTTGTTGTGGCAAAAGCTCCCAAAGTGCCTTCCATTTCCATAGAGAATTATGCCTCCCCTAAGGCCTAACCATCATATAGAAATTTATGCCTCTTGACAGTTCCACCCTCCTTTTGGTATGTTTCTCTTTTTACTACAGCCCTCCTCTTCTTGATGTAGAATAAGTTGGAAGGGGGCATTTCTTCAATTGAAATAGGAGTGAGATCCTCTATATATACGACTTCATCATTTAGGTTCCCCCTACTGGACTATAGAAGTGTGATAGATTGGATAGGACTTCCTAACTCAGTGGATGGTTGTTGCCTTGTTATGTTGGTGGTCCATCTATCTTGTGTGGACGATGATGTTTCCTGTCCTTTCTTTGACAAAGCTTCAATTTGAGATTTAGTTTTATTACCAGGTGAATTAGGTGATGTGGTGTTTTCTTTCTGTGTCAAAACATCAGTTTTCTCCAAAATGTTATGAGTGTCTTGCCCACTAGAACTTCCTTTTTCTAAACCTTGAGTCTCAATCTCTTCTGTAGACGAAGGTGTCTAGATTTCTCCTCGTAAGACTTTAGGTAGACTATTTCTCTAGTGTATTTGAAAATTATAAAACTCAGCTAATTTGTTTGGAGCTAGAGTCTAGAATCAGCTCAACACTTCTTGATAATATCTTGCTCCTCAGAATATCTCATCCTATGGGGAATATTCATGCTTGTATCTCTTGAGATTGTAAAGAGCCATGTGATTTCCCACCATCTTTTGGGGGTCATGTTTCTTGAATTCAATATTAAAAATATTAATATCTTCTAGGGTTGCGGCCTCTACTTTTGAGTGCCCAAAATCTAACAGTGAGAACATACCAACATGCAAAGGAAAAGCGGGCCATACCTTTTTTTGCACATCCTTTAGTTCTTCACTGATTCCTCCTAGCATAGTTTGATGTTCTACTTCTTGACACACCAATTGATTTGGCAGAAACTGTGGTAAGGCACGTGGAGGGATGGAACATCCAGAAACCTTGATGTAAGACAAATTTTCTTCAATGTACCAATCAACTATTTTTCCCAGTTTGGTCACTATCTTGTCGAAAATCCTGGGAGGTGGGAAACCATATATAGTGATGCGCATAAGCACCACCACATAGTTGCAGATTTCGTAGAAGAAATCCTTTTCTTTATCCTCCCACAGCTTGGAGTGATAAAAATGTATCGGTTCAGCGTTGGTCAGAGTCCAGCTCCAGCCCATCAAAGGAAACAATTTCATGAAACAAACAACATCCATGATGTATTCTGAAATGTAAAATGGGGCAGGTTTCCCTTTGGATTTCAATGACTGATATTCCGTGATTTCCCTGACCAAATTATTAGATAATATTTTTTCCAATCGAAGGAATACCCTTATGCTACTATATGCATGATTGGTACCCATGGTAATAATAAATGAGCACAGTTTTCCTTCCTGAAAAGTCTACATAACATCATGGCTACATGCATCATATGAGGTTCTAATGAAGAAACAACATATACGCCATGGGTATCTGCTCTAAATTTCTTAGGATGCGAGCACCAATCCTTGATCAAGTCAGGTAAATTCCTTCTTTATTGTGCACATTCCCTCTTGTCGAAGTCCCTTAGGAAAATGGAATTATAAATTTAATTAGGAACTGTAGACAATTTGTACATCACCTGAAAATGTTATAGAAGGAAGGACCCAACTGCAATTTTTTGTGAGTTGAAGATACTCCTGGTTGAGAGGTCAACATTCTTCAGCACCCAACCAATCATATCATTATAAGGAACAAGATTAGGCCACATCGTTATTTTATGCAGCTCTGATTGAGAAACATATTTGTATTTCATAGCTTGGGTTTCAGTCGTCTCGTTGCCCAAATCATCTGGGCAATTGGTCAATTCATACTGTAGAATATCAAATATCTACATCTAGGTTTTCACTGTATCTATGCTTCTAGATGAAGTGTCTGAGAGGACGTATGTGTTAGGGTTTGAGATTTCACCAGACGCTTTAGTTGTTTTCCTTGGAGCCATGATATCACGAGCTCGGAACTCTATTACCTGTTACAAGAAATGCACAAAACTTCTTATCTTGCTAAAGCTTGCTCTATGCAAACGAAAATGGAATTCAAACTTCAATATCTTTTTTTTAGCTTAAGAGTATCAATTTACACATACATTTACTGACAATGTATTCACTTTCCTTAATGAAAATATTTAGGCGGTGGTTCGAGATCTTATCTGAAATCATTGTCGTAGATCGATTATTAATGCCATTAATGGTTGTTGGTTCGTGATCGGGATATGTGAAATAATATTTGAATTTACCCGAACTACGATTTAATGAAAAATTAACATGAGATAAAGTGTTTATCCCATTAACTTAATCACGTTTAACTTTAATTCTTTTTTCGGGCTTTCAAACCTCAAGGTATCCTATAATAGATTGATATATGATTTCTGAAGCTCAAAATCACGCAAGGATTAATTATTTTCCAATTGTCTTTAATCTTTAATTAACCTTGTTTAGTGTCTATGGTATTTTGGGAGTTCAGACTTCGTGAATTCAGAATGTGATGGATGATGAATATCCAAACTCTGAATGTGCAGAGCTATTAATTAAACTTTAATTGAGATTAGTTTATTTAACCAAGGTTTAAATATTCTGAGGCTTTACATCTCGTAGATTCACAAGTTAATTTTTTTTTATTTTCCTGAAGGGCCACTTCTTGCAGTGACATGTTAAAACTTAGGAAGGTAGATGTGTATATGGTGACTAGGATCTATTGAACGCTTTCTACGTATCGGGACATTGAAGGAGAGAAATGTTGAAACACCTGAAGTACGAAACTCTGAAGCTCGAAACTCCAAAGTATTCTCTAGGGATTTGACCTTTTAATAATCAGGCGGCTCCAAAGAGACTCGGGAAAACTGATCGTTCGATCAAATGGAAAAATTCATCAATGAAGAGAATCAAGCATGCTTTATTCTTACTTTAATTGGGAAAGAAAGGTAAATAAAGTCTAAAGTTCATAAAAATATGTGTTCCAACACAGAGAACTATTGTAAAAAAGATCCACCTACCTACATAAAAAATTCAATAAGCCAGAATGAAAAATTTCTATGAGTACCTCTTCAGATTCCTCAATATGAATCTTAATGTAGAGCCTATTGAATATTTCAATGTATTTCTACATAGACTAGACTAAGAATTGACAGAGTTGCAACCAACAGGCCAGAAGATTCTAATCATAGTGAGGAATATAGAATATGCTACTGAGCATTTCCCAAGTGCCAATAGGAGGAGAAAACGATGAGGAAAATGAATCCAAATCCACAATGAGATGGGTCCCGATGGGTAGAGTATCCCACTAGGCCTCGGCAATGCCTTCCATTTGTACGCTAGAAATTTGAATCTTGTTCTCGTTAGAGATGTCGTGACGAGCATTGAAGTAGGTAGAGACATTTAGAATCAAGGAATCCTCTGAAGTGTCCCTTCTTGGAGGCATCATATTCATAAAATAATGTTTCTCCTATCCATATCTGAAATACAATCCAATGATATGTACAGAGGAGGAGCAAAAAAACCTAGCACACATATGGATTTCAAATTGAGTGAATAAGAGGAGGGGTTTTAACTAGTGCGCCTCTAAAAACCTTAGGAGAAAGGATAAGAGTAGGGGGGTGCCCTATCACACCTATATAATTATTCCTAAGACAAGAGGAGGAGAGGGTTTCCCTAAAGCACCTCTTGGGAGAGAGAGGAGTGTGAAAATAAACTCTATCACAACACTTATCTCGAGAAAAAAAATGCCAACCCTAGTGCATCCCAGGAAAGGACATGAGTTTTCCTAGATCTACCATTGAAATATCTTACTAGTGGAGAAAAATCATCTTAGACCGATGCTATGATACCATTTTACATGCAATACTACAAAGAAAACCAAAGAACATTCACTGAGAAAAATAAAAAACAACATAGCATATGAGCAAGAAAAATGAACTGTCTATTTTATTTAGTAGAATAGGTAACCTGTATATAGGATATGATGAACATACAATGGTTATGAACAAAACTGGAAAAATTCTAACTAAACAACAACTAGAAAAGGTTCAAAATCCTAACAAATATCTTAGTTAACCATTACCTCGTCCTTCTGATTTGTGCCCAACTTCCCAAGTAGATATGCACTCCATATGGCCTTTTTGGAGAAGTGTGTTGCATCTGGAAGGAGGTGCACCTTTGTGGTAGTGCCACACTGGTGTGCCTCAATATTTTGTGTCTCCTCATTGGGGAGTGTGCCTTCCAACTTTCCCAAGACATGAAGACAAGGAGACTGAGAGAGAGAGAGAGAGAGAGAGAGAGAGAGAGAGAGAGAGAGGAGAGTGAGAGAGATGGGAATAGAGAGAGGGGGAGGTTAGAGAAATGTAAAGAGAGAGGGGGTTACAGTGAGGGAGT